>JAHLJT010008833.1:0-28038 GCA_031308135.1 Acheta domesticus
CTCACTACCTGCGAGGTACCTCAATCACTACATCATTTAGAAGATATTAATGTCGTATAGTCAATTGGATGTTGTAAGGTATGTAAATTGAATATAGGTAAATTTAAATGTAATTCACTGTATTGAGGGATAGGGTTATATTAATTGTATGTTTTGGTAGTTTAATGCAACACTGTCTCTCTCTCGTTTGTACATGGCCCTGAGAATTATTATTATTATTTATTTATTTATTTATTTATTTAGTTGTTTGTTTGTTTGTTTATTTATTCATTAACTTATTTATTATTTATTACGTCAAAAACAGTTTTAAAACTGAGGAGAAGTGAAATTTAGAAGTAGAAATCACGTGCATCAAGTGTCAGTATCAACAAGATATCAACATACAATAAATGTACGTTACTTACAACGCATTGCCAGATGACATAAAACAATTAAAGTCGGTACACAAGTTTAAGTTTAAAGTAAAATCTTTTCTGCTGCAAAACTGTTTGTATACAATTAGAGACTATACTGATCATGAAAAAGACAAATAATGTTTATTGTAACAAAACAAAGATATATAATGAATTAGTTTACGTTTGCATTGTATACAATTTTAAAAATATTTAATACGCCTGTAACAAGTAATGTACTTCAGCTTCCGGGTCAATGACCCCCATCTCGATCAGGTTTTTGTCCAGTTTCCCTGATCCATTGAGCAAATGCTGAGATGGCCCCTTGTTTTGCTTCTGCACGTAAATGTAGCTTCACTGTGCGCACGTTTGTTGAGCACTCCTTTAGCTTGTAGTTCATTTACCGTTGAAATTGATTTTCTATAACTCGGGAACAAACATTTTCAATTTTTTTTTTAAATTCTGGCCCTCAAGAAAATGTGCGCAGATAAATCTCTTTCCCCACACGTCATATACAGTTTTTACTGTTTTGACAAATAAATAAATAAAAAAGTCAAATGGAATATTGAACAACGGTAGGGACACTGCTTGACCAGCTGGTAACAAACAAAAGAAAACAGTCAAAGAGCGCCAAGTAGCAGACTTCAGCTTTGGCAATGCAGTATCCAGGTTAGGGTTTTTGTTTGTTCCCTTCCTTTATAAAGGCACATTTCGTTCAAATATTTATTGATATTAAAATTATTTATTTATTGAATTACCCACAACTGGGCAAAGCCCCAATTACAGTAAGCATTACAAGAAAAAAACAAAATAATAAAAACAATAGTTTCAAATGAAAGCACAAAACTAAATCACAGAAATCCAATGACAAGATTACTTCTTTTTCAAAAATCGATAATAAAACATAACACACAGTCAGAGATAAACAAAAAAGGAACAAAAATTAGTATAAAATGACAATATTACAAAAATTGAAAATGCATCTTCAAAATAATTGGGACATAATAGCTAGCAATACTTAAAAATAATAAATCCACATTTAGTGATCATTCATTATTTTATTGAAATTCTGTTTATAATTAAAAGAAAAACTGAAGTCTAAATCCCACACTCTGCTGGATTCTTTGAATTTAGAAGACACTCTCAAGAGAGGTGCATTTTTGTGTGATGTTGTTTTTGGTTTTTTGAAATATAAAAATTCAATAAATTATTAACCAAGTCATTATTTAAACAATAATATTGTATATTACAATCTATACACTGCAGAAATAATATACAATATAATAAATACAATATAATTTAACAAAAATGTATGATGCCACAAATGATTGGATGGATACACCCTGGCAGAATCAACCGAAAGGAAAAAAGATATTGAAAGACCTGGAGCAAAAACAAGCACCATAGCAGTTTGAAGAATCGTTTCAGGTCATTAGGTCCAAGGACAAAAGGTCTAAAACTCATTAGTCTAAAGAACATAACGCCTATTGGGAACCAGGTCTAATGTGACATAAGGTCTACGGGACAGAGGATCTAAAAGAGGTCTACAATTAGAAAGTTAAATTAATAAGGTCTAATAGACATAACACTGAAGGCATAACAGATATACAAACGTGTAATAGCAAAGTTTCTATTCTTCATTTTTAAACACCTGAGAACCAAAAGTTTATATTTTAACAATGCCAATTAAATTTTCAAAATGATAATTTTCAAATGTTAAAAATTTTTCGAATGGTAGTAAATTACCAAAATTATAAAGATCGTAATGATATCAACTTACACCTTCTGTCCTTGAGCTACAGACTGAATATTTTAACACCGTATCATTTTATGTACTTCCTGAATTAAAGTATATCATTCCTAATGTGATTTCATTTCAGACTATAAAATACTAACGTAATGATATGTGAACCACATTTCTGTTACAACATAACAGATTTTACACTTTGTGTCCGATAGACCAAAGTTTATTGAACATTTTTGACAATACACCAAATATTAATAGACATTCTTAAAAATTAGTTCATTAGACGTGTTTTCATAGACTGTCTGACAATTAGACTTCAAAAATTAGACCTTCTGTCATTAGACCTAATGTCTTTAGACCTAATGATCTCAAATTGAAGAACCTTATCCTTGAAGAGAAGTTTTGAATGAATATGTATTATTCCTGGCCTTTAGATCACAGAAACTACCATACAGAAACTACATAGATAAAAGTCATAGTTAAAAAATAATCACTTAGGAAAGTAAATTGATATTTTCCACAAAATGGTTTAGACTAATGTGAATTTTTTGATATTCTATACATTTGATTAATTGAACTAAGCAATTAAGCATAAAAGAACAGAAAACATACAAAGCACTTAACAAATAACTCATACAAAACACTAATACATATTACATTTACAGAAATTAAACACAGAACACATTAAAGAGAATAAATACAAACAAAGCACAAGACTCAAGAGAAAGAAAAAAAGGAACATGTTAAAAATAAAGACTTGTTGCGGATGAGAAATCATTTCTATTAAGAGACACAGAATAAAACAACATATTTCTGCCACTGAATGTTTAGATTCAGAAACAGAAAATATATTTTTCTAAATAACTTACTATGCAATACAAACCAATTTTTTAAACAAACAAAGTTTTGATAAAATCTGGAACTACGAAGGTCAAGGAGGCTACATCAAACAAATGAAGGAAGAAATGGAAAATTTTAAATTACTGAACAAGACTGTCTAAATCGAAAAGAATATAGAAACATAATATTTGACCTCAAATTCTTGTCGGTGAACAGAAGAATAGAGGAGAATGGACTGCTGAAAGAAGAGCTGCGCAGTCGAACAGGATGAAGGACTTCTGGAGGAGAAAGGAGTAAACTACTGTATATGAAGTGATATTTGTGACGTCCATGTTGGCCTGTCTGTGAGTAATAAATAAATAAATAAATAAATTACTCACTTGCAATGCACTTCCTTCAAATTCAGCTGTGACAGCGTCATTCCATATTTTATCACACTCTTCTTTCTTGTTACCTATTTTATTTGCATAAAAGGTCAATAAATCCGTAAAAGAATGTCTTTCATTGTCAACGAAATCGAACAAGATTCGTCATCTGAGTCCACATTAAGTATATTTGAATTTGTAAAAACAGGTTTCCCTATTTCATCACAAGAAGTCGATGATAACACTGAAGATGGACTATTCTCCGATGCGTTACAAATTGTGAAATTGTTTGTTCGTTTATTCTCTCTAGATTTTACCATGAAATTTTTGAATTGTGCATCGTTCTCCTTCTGGGTTGTCCCAATAAACTTTAGATGAGACTCGCTTCAGACGAACAAAAATCACTAACGAAGTTCTCATTACCGCTGTCGTGAGATGTATTTTTACTCCTGTGTTCATTCTTCTTTTTCCTTTTGTGTAATAGAGGTTGTGACCCCAATTCGGGGTAAATATAACATTACTACTTGTTCCTCTTCGTTTCTTTTTTCTTTTGATGTTAACTCAGGGCATTCAGAATTAATTTCCTTCTGTGTTCCTGTTTCTCTGTTGGGTAATCTGGCAAACTTACTACTATTTTGAAATAATTCTGTATTAATGCCTTCCACTGATGTCACATTCATTTTGTACTGTTCTAGTATTTTGTTCCTTAGGAGTTTTGTGTGGTAAGGGTGTTAATACTTTACAAACTGGAATACTAGTATCTTCTTCTCCATGCTGAACTAATTTATTTTTTTCTAATATCTGACTTGTCACTGTAAATGAAGGGTCCCTTCTACTTGTATGTAAATCAGTGTTGGCTTCATCATGGCTAATACTAGATTCATCCTGAATAGCATGCTGATTTTTCTTTTTTCTTTCACCATTTCCAACCCTTTTAGATGATGGGGCTTCTAAAGAAGGTGTTTGCTCAACCATACAATTATCAACAGCATTTTGGTTTGCTTGCTTTTGCATCTTCTGTTTTCTTTCAAGCCACAGGATTCACAATTAATTTCTGCCGTTTTTTCTTTTTTTCTTTTCAGGTGATGACGCAGCACCACTCTTCTTAAGCAGACAATTAGTATCAACATATTCAATGATTTGGGAGGTTGAGTGATTTGTATACCTTTGCTCCCTTTTTCTGTTGGTCAATGTTGGTGTTGTATCTTCACATTTATTCGTTAAAGAGTTATTCCTCTGGAGTTTCCTTTGCTTTTTAGAAGGTGAAATGGAGTTTTAACTACGTTATTTTCTGAAGAAACTGATTGTGAAGTTAATTTGGAACTACATATCTCAATTACTTCACTGTTTCTTTCCTTTCCTGGAGATGAATCATGTCTCACATTTTTCTAACTTTGTGAAGTCACAATACTTCTTTCTTTTCCTTTTCTTTAAATAATTTGATTCATTAACAGTTTTAGAACCTTACTATTTTTTTTCTGAAGCTTGTTTCTGATGAAATGCATTTTCTACTTATTGGTTGAAATTGACTCAGAACTACTTATTACAATCACTTCTGAGCTCGTGTCATTTTCTAGAGATGAGTTATAACGAGTCATATTTTTCAACCTTGATGAATCACGGCGATTCTTTGCTCCTTGTTAAAATACCTGGCTCAGTAACAATTTCTGAAACTTCATATTTTCTTTCAGTTCATAATTTTTTGAAGAAATGTATTTTCCATTCACTAATGAACCTAATGCAGAACTACACATCTCAACTGTTTTTCTGGTTTCTATTCTTTTCTAATAATGATGACTCATCATGTAACATGTTCCCAACCCTGGAGAGTGATGATGCTTTTTTTTCCTTTTACTTAAATAATTTGATTCACCCAGAAGTTTCAGTCACTCCACTATTATTTCCCAGAAGCTTAATTTCTGATGAAATAGATTTTCCACTCGATGGCAAACTTAATTCAGAGCCTTTTATTTTAGTTATTTCCCAATTTCTAATTTTTTTCAAGCATAGAGTCATAATGTATTTCATTTTCAGATCTGAGGAGTCAGGATGCTTCCTTTTCCTCCTGTTTTTAAAATAATTTGATTCAGTGGTGATTTCTGAAACTCTGTAATAGTTTTCTGGTGATTTTTCATCTGATGTAATAGATTTCCTATTTTCCAGCAAACTTAATTCAGAGCTTCTCAGTTCAGTTACATCCCTAATTCCTTCATTTTTTGAAGCTAAGTCTTGTTTGTAACGTATTTTTCAACTTTGGAGAGTGATACTTCTTTTTTTTCTTCCTCTTTAAATAATTGGATTCATTGATGGGTTCTGTGACTCCACTATTTTTTTCAGACACTTATTTTCTAATGAAATAGATTTTCTATTCACTGGCAAAGTTAATACAGTACTGTTGCAGGTTCTATCATTTTCTACTGAGGAATCATAATTCATTGCAGTTTCCACTATGTTGGAAGAGCACAAAACTCTCTACCAATATTCCCATCTCTGCCAAACTTAATTCGCAGCTTCTATCATTTTCTACTGCTTGAATCATAATGCAGTGAATTTTCCAACTGTGAGTAATCCTTAAATGAGTGTTTTTCATTTTATGAAAATCATCAAAAATCAAAACAAAATTTGATTTTTTCAGTCACTAATTATAATTCTTGCACTTCAGGTCAATTCAATATTAAACATATATTGAAAGCTTCAAACGAATTAAAACTTGAAATAATTACAAAATACAGTTAACAATGATCTCACAACACACGTCCAACACATAACATAACCTCCATATCTGTTCCACGTGGTAGTAAGCAATCAAGGTTGGTTGGTGTTAAAACTCGCTACTAGCGTTTAGTGCTGCGCTCAAACGGACGGCGGACTTTACTAACCAAGCGGTGGAGGGGTTCCACCAATAGAGATGTCCAGTAGTGGTCACATTTGGCGGGAAGTGTTGGTTTGCAATCTCTGCGGTGGCCGCAAGTGATTTCAGGATTAGTAAGTTTTTGGCTGTATTATCTGTCTGCCTGAGGTTTGTGTTTCATAGCACATTTTTTATTTACAATTACATTGGTTAAAGGAGGGTGTACGGTACACCCTTAGAGAAGCGATGCAAAATGAATAAAACTTCCCGATAGGCGATTTTCATGGCTCATTTATTTATTTATTTTATTTGTTTGTCAAAAAACAGTAAAAACTGTATATGACGTGTGGGAAAGAAATTTATCTGCGCACATTTTCTTGAGGGCCAGAATAAAAAAAATAGAAAATAGAAAATAATTATTTTAGAAAAATCAAAATATTTGAAAATGTTTTTTCCCGAGTTATAGAAAATCAATTTCAACTAAATGAACTACAGGCAAAAGGACGTGCTCAACAAAAGGTGCGCACAGTGAAGCTACATTTACGTCCAGAAGCAAAACAAGGGGCC
This sequence comes from Acheta domesticus, assembly GCA_031308135.1. NCBI lineage: Eukaryota > Metazoa > Arthropoda > Insecta > Orthoptera > Gryllidae > Acheta > Acheta domesticus. Next base: position 6,763 of record JAHLJT010008833.1, read on the forward strand.
ATCTCAGCATTTGCTCTATGGATCAGGGAACTGGACAAAACCTGATCGAGATGGGGGTCATTGACCCGGAAGCTGAAGTACATTACTTGTTACCGGCGTATTAAATATTTTTTAAAATGTATACAATGCAAACGTAAACTAATTCATTATATATCTTTGTTTTGTTATATTAAACATTATTTTTCTTTTTCACGATCAGTATAGTCTCTAATTGTATAGAAACAGTTTTGCAGCAGAAAAGATTTTTACTTTAAACTTAAATTTGTGTACCGACTTTAATTGTTTTATGTCATCTGGCAATGCGTTGTAAAGTAAACGTAACTCATAAAGTTAATTTAAAGAAGGACTATTCTATCAGATATACATCAAGTTCATAATCTTTTCTTGAGAATATTCCTTGGCTATATTTTCGACGAACACATTTTTTTTTTTTTAATTTATTGCATTTATTACACCATTATTTTTAGTTTCGAAGCTCACATGTGCCTCATCATCAGGCTAAAATGTAATACATTCATTAATTCAATTACATTCTGTTAAACCAGATATTTAGCCTGATGCAAATGTGAGCTTCGAAACGATGCAATTTACAAACTAAAATAATGGTGTAATAAATACAATAATTTTTAATTTAATGTGTTCGTTCGAAAATATAGCCAAGCACATCCTCAATAGAGATTGATGAATAATGTGATCACTATCTTTTCATTTTGAAAATGGTTCGAAGTGAATATTATCATTACCTTCGCAATGATGCTAAGATGTTAATTGTAATAAAATGAAATATACGAAAGATATTGGATGCACATGCCCTTTCATGGGATTTGAAATAAGTGCCAATGAATTTCGGGCCCCTGTGCTATTAGGGTAGTAACTGGCTCCTCTCCTCCTCTTCTAATATATTTTTACGCATTCTTGATTGTTCCATCCTTTCTATATGTCCTAACCGTCAAATCCTTTGTGCTTTGATAAATGTGACTATATATTTTTCTTCCAATATTAAAATGATCACATCATTACACCTATATCTCCATACCTCTTGATCTTTGATAGGTCCATATATTTCAGTATTATTTTGCATTCAAATCACCGTGACTCTTTTGCTAATTTGTTGATAATGTCCAGACCTCTGCCCCATATGTTACACTGGACGTATTAGAGCGGTAACAAACTATTTACTAGAAGCAGCGTAAATGCTAGAATACGTTTTACATATATATATATATATATATATATATTATATATATATATATATATATATATATATATATATATATATATATATATATATATTATTATATTTATATATATATGTCGAGGCGAAAGAAGCGGGCGGTAACAAATAACTGATATGTAAAGATAAAGAATGACCCTTTGCACTCGTAAGCAACGAGCATAATACGATATAAGTATTATAAGTTTAGGGAGACATTTGTACTGGTGTTTATTTTCCTGGAAACCATTTTACTAGTTCTTCTAGAACTGTTTGTGCTTCTTTTTGTAGAGTTTGTTGAGTATTTGCTTTAATAATAATGTTGTGTCATCTGCAAATGGTACCTATCTTTTGTAGAGTCAGGGGCATGTCATTGATGTGTAAGGAAATAGTATAGGGCCTAAGATTGATCCTTGTGGCACTCCGTAATTTATCATTCAAGGATAGGAAAAATGGGTTGAAATCTTTTTATCTCTAACATGCTTGATTGTGACTACTTGACAATGATTTGAAAGGTAAGATCTAACCCATTGATGTGCAATACCTCCAATTCCCAAAGTTTCAAGTTTGGATAACAGTATGTGATGGTCAATATCGTCAAATGCTTTTGATAAAAACTAGGAACAAAACCGATGGGGATTTCTTCCTGATCTAGAGTACCAAGTATGTCATTTAGAAAGATGAAGATAGCTTTAGCTGTAGATCTACCATTTCTGAATCCACATTGAGCCTCTGTCATTATGCTATTAGAATTGAGAAAATTGTTTTGACTCCATCATTAAAAAGCTTTTCTAGAATGTTGCAAAATCTCCTTAGTAAGGATATTGGTCTGTAATTCATGAGAACATGTGTCGCCTGTTTTTGAATAGAGGCTTCTCTTTTGCTTCTTTGAGAATTTCTGGGAAGAAACCCGTCATTAAGAAGTGGTTACAAATGCGAGCAAGTGGTTCTATTATGTTTGTTGCTGTATGTTTAATGAGTGTGTCAGGGATATTATCCAGTCCTGTAGAGAATTTGGTTTTCATTTGATATATAATTTTTTTTATTTCTGCAGGTGATGTTTCTGAGATGTATATGGAATTTGCATTTGATGACGTGCGGATATTTGACTGCATATTTATATTATTTAATGAAATGCAAGTGAATTAGTTTTTCAGCAATTTCTGAGAAATGTCTATTGAATGTGTTTGCTATTTCCTGTGGGCTGCGCAGAAAATTGTTTTTGTAGTGAAGTTAATGTTCTTAGTGTTTTTGTTTTTAGAGTATTTTTCACAATGTTCCACATTTCTTTTGTTTTGTGCTCAGGCAATGCGATGATCATTCATTAACAGTTTGACCTGTTTAATTACTTTCTTTAGGATACTTTTATATGTTTGGTAATAAGCAATGAAATCAGAACTACATTTGTTGTGAAGGGACTGTTTCATGCATGTTTAGAATACATTAGATGTTAATAATAAATGTAAGTGCTTACAATATCATGGTATACAATTTCATTATTTACTACATTATGAATAGTACATTGCCTTATTGAACTGCATGATGGGTAATGAGTGGTCACTCTTGCAGTGGTATGTTGTTAATAGTTACAGAAAAGTTAAAGTAAATCAGATATATTGTAAGGACACACACCACAAATAAGGTGAAGTTTAAGTAATGTTTTCTAGTATTTATTATCAGCTGATTTTATGGTAACTGGCAGATTATTAAAAAACTGTTCAGCAATGCACAATGGATCTTTAATAGTTGAAAACTAAATCCTGTGATAGTCTCTATGTCCTCTAGTAAGGTAGTTGTAACTCTTTATTACTCACAAGATATTGATTCAGGTTATTCCTCAATAATAGTAATACTGTGTTAAAAAAACCTTTACAGGGCTGTCTCAGATTCAGTTTGAAAATGCCTCTGCTACATTTCTTTTGTAGAACCATTTATCTATCCATATTTTTTGTATTGTACCTCATCATATTTCTATAGTATATTGAATTTGTGAGATAATGCCTTTATAGATTGAAAGTGCATTCGTTTCCAGGTATCTGGAGAAGTATCTCAAGAGGAATATATTGGGGTTTATTTTATTACAAAGTGTGTTATGTTTGTTATAAGTTAGGTTTCAATCTATGAATATTCCTAAAAACAGTTCGATTTACTGATTCAGTCTACTTCCACTTTGTTTTGATGTAGGTAACAATAATGAAACTTGAAATTGTTTAATACAGTTTATCAACACTTAATTTCAATTCATTTATTGACAAATAACTTTATATTGATTTTAAAGATTCATTCAGATTAGATTCAAGATGATAAAGATTTTGCCTAGTTTTATTACGTGATATAATTTTAAAGTAAAAAATAAAACATCTCGTGAACAATATATGGCTATTGACAAATTATTTTACGAACGACACAAATTATATGAATATTATGTGATCAGACAGGAAGTAAATTAATACACATAAGTATCTTTGCAAGTGAAATTTTTGCATACTTTTATAGTATGAAGCATGTACTTTGTAGCGCGTAACATTGATACATGTATTATCAAAATTTCACACAAGATATGCCAATGCCAATGGTGCTTCCAATGACGTCACATTACTGAACCAGCTGCAAATTAAAATTAAGTGCTTTAAATATGGTTCTCAAAAAAGCTTTGTTATAGTGACTTCGTAGCTCCAAAAAGCTTTGTCGTAGTGATGTCGTAGCTCCCTGTCGAAGTCTGCCTTCCATCTCCCTTTTTCATGCGTGACCTTCGCAGGCCACTTTAGAAAAATCAAAATATATGCAAGCATTCTGACTGAATGCAGCATGGTCAAAAAATGTAATACTGTATTGTTTTTTAGTATACGAATTACTGTAAAGTAATTAATGATATAGCAATACATAGTTGTCATACATTATTAAAAATGAATATCATTGACAAATGTTTTTATTATTATTATTATTATTAGTATTATTATTAACAAGATTTGTGGAGGTAAAAAAGAAGACCTTGAAAGTTGGGTGGAAGTCTTTGATTTATTTCTAATAAATATATTTCTGAGAGTTACAAAAATACACATCTTTCAAGAACATTAACAGAATTCCTTAGAGGTTGATAAGAGTATTAAATATTCTCACAAGGAATTTTAAAATGTTAACTGAAGAGAAAGTTGATTTTAATTCAATTATTAATGTAATATAATATATATTTACACTTTTTCATCTATCTACATATATATAATATTTATTTTATAAATAACATATTTAATTAACTGTTAATTTTAACTGAATAGAAGGTGAATAAGTGAAAGTTCAAAATGTCCAAAACAAGACTGCATAAAGCAAAATGTGATAAAGCAAATTCCTCATGACCTTCTCCAATATTAATTTTTATTACAGCATCAAAAAGAGGCAAAACATAAAAAAAATATATATATATAATTTCACTAAGAAATAATTAATCTTTTGATGTGAAAAAAAAGTCATTACATAGTTTGATCACAACAGTAATTAGTGTATCATAGGCACAACATTTCTTTCATGAGATACCTAAATCACTGATTAATCTCTACCGCATGCAGTAATTTAGGCAGGACAGTCGTGCGATGTTCTTTAACTAACTTGTCCAAAAATGTCATTTGATCTGTGATGGAAAAGCCAATAAAATTCTCGTGAACAAGTTGATCCCAAGTGTACTCATCAACAGCCGCTCGCAGGATTTTGGGCTGCAAATAATTAAGCAAAGCGGCACAATAATAAACTGTTATATCAGGTGGGTACAGAATACACAAAGCCAACCATTCACACACTTGGCTCCATTTGAGAATTGTCCAAAAGCACTGCCTCAACCAGCTATAGCACACAACCCCCCACGGAACGCCAGTTGCACGGAGTGCGGCAGAAGCAAGAGGAACATTTTCTGAAATTACCATTTCTATTAACGAGCTGAAAACAATACACAAATGATCAACACCCCTGCTTTCTGCGAATGAAGGCCATAGTATCAAACTGACTTGTAAAGTAACGAAATAATTTAAAAATTTTTGACACTCTTCTAAATTTCCTGCACATAGTAAAAAAACAGTTGAGATAAACCAATCAAAACCTCTAAAGATAGTAGGGTTTTTATCTATTTGTAAAATAGTTTGAGTGCGTTGTACAAGTTCTTGAAGTAAATGATTATTGGGTAGTTCTTCCTCCAAAAGCCCTATCTGCACACCGTATCTAACAGATATTTTGACTCCTAACATTTCTTCAGCACAGATATCGTGGTTCAAGATGGAAGATTCATTAACCCAAATAAGCACAGTGTTCATGTCACCATTACAATGAGACACACATTTTATCAAGGAAACAATAGAACTTGCGATGACATCTTCCTGCTTTGAACGGAATGCTTTTCTAGCACTAACAAGCCAATGTGTGTTGTTTGTGATTTCATCTGAACTCTCAAGCAATTGTTGTAATTCAGATTTACCAGAAAGATTATAAGGAACTTGCGCAGTTACATCGGACTTCTGTTCAGGAAACTGCGTGGATACAAAATTTTCTAAAATTTCAGTGTTGAAATCAGAAAAAGCCTCTTGTACACGTTTGCTTATGATATGGGTCTTCGTTAAAATCTGGTGGCGCAGTATACTACATTCATCTATTATAATGCTCTTTCTGCTGGCACTCTCTCCCGAGGATGGTTTCTCAAATATCGGTGATGTGACATTTTGTAGCTGTACTTGCACAAGCCGTTTCTCAATGCTGAATTTTGACTCTACGTACAACCACGCGTCGAGATTTTTGTGGCAGTCTGCAAAGTGAGAAGGGCAACTTTGTGCCATGGATCATTCGAATGTTCGATCATAATCAGCTCAGCTGGAGAAATAGGATTGTAACCACTCTCCAGTAATGTCTCTTCACTTCCCTCGTATTCAGAAAAAAATATTTTTGTTCCAGAAAGGGTGCACATAAAAGTGTGCACAACATTCATGTAATGCATAATTGCAGAATTAATATTCCTCTCTATTCCTCTTACAAATGATTCCTCATCTTCTAGGGCAGTCCACAGGTTGCATAATACTCTACTTAATGGCTTTGTACATTCCATGGCCATTGTATCTTCAACTTCTTGAACCACTGTGAACATTGACACTAATCTCCGAAACTCAGATGATTCCCACAACAAAAATGAATTTTGAAACACTAAAGGTATGAGGTCTAAAACATTCAAATCACACTGAATAACAGCCAATAAACCACCAGGCTGACTAACAACACTGGCCAAAAAATTAATAAGGGATTTCTTTAATTCTTCTGATTCCACACAACTTCCTTCTATCTTTGAATGAAATATATCTTTACTTTGTGATTGGAAATACTGAAAATGAATAACAGAACTCTCAATTAGTGGCAATTTGGACAAAGTAGAACATAAGTCATAATATTTAAAAAAAACCTGTACATACATGGAGTAATGGTATCAATGCCTTTCACTAGGCTCTCTTCTTCTTAACAGGATATCAGTATAATCCATAATTATATTCACAGGATGGAAATTGGCATCTACATCAGTATTATGGGCTTTACCCCAAGGAGATACCATGTCATGTTCACCATTGCTTTTACCCTCTACAAGAAACATCATTCCTGTCTCGTTTTTTGACAAAGCTTCTAAAATATCAATTGTATGCCATGGTATATGATGATTACAAAACTCTGTTTTGTGGTCAATGACTTCTTTCATTGGTTCTAAGCAAACAGTGAAGACTTCAGCAAGAGACAGGAAGGGTGATTCTTTGGTTTGAATAAGGGTCACCATTGCATCGGATATAATTTTAAAATTTAATAAATTTAATTGTTGACTTCCATTTAAATGAGTAATCAGTATGCAAAGCATTTCAGGAAGGGTGACTGGATCATTTTTAATTTTACAAGACAAAGGAAAGAAAGAATGGCCCCTTTTGTAGGTGGCAAAACAACACAAAATATTGACACAATGGCTAAAAACCGAAAGTCTAACAGACTTTTTACAAATAAAACTGACTGACTTAGTAGGTCTCCCTTCTCTTTTTGTATTTAAATAGTTTGATATTTCCTCTACAACATACCTTAAAAGAGTAATAACACGAGATTGCTGAGACATAAATACCCGACGGCCAAATCCACAGTGAAGCCAAATCCTGCACCATTTCGCTTTAGGATCTATAGTTGTCATCACATGAAATGGATATAATACACTTTTTGAATTCATACTATCAAATGTGTGCATAGAGATTACTGCTAGAAATATATTCATTATTTCTTCAACAGCTTTCTCTCCCATTCTTACCCAGTGTTCTGGAACCAGCCTAGTTGTTTCTAAAATTAAGTGAGATATTTTAATTATTCGATGATGAACTGGATTATTAAATTCTAGTCCATGGTCAAAACTTGGCAAGAATTTGTGGAATTTTCTCGAATAATGAGACCTTAATCCTTCAATTAAACTTGAGAAACCTTCTCTCATAATATTATAAGATAATGTTAATAATTTAGCATGTATGTTAAGACTCAATTTGAAAATTTCTGCATCCGGATCACAAAGGCTTTCTACTAAATGTTTCTGAAGTACACTCCAATAATCACATGAAGCAACATCAGAGAGCTGAGAGTTTACCAACATCTTGAAGGCTTGAAGACGAGTATTTAAAGGTTGTTGTGGAGAAATATCTTCAGCTAATTGATGATGATGCTTTGGACGAGTAATGTCAATTTCTTTTTTATTCCAATTATTCACAGAAGATAAGGGAATGTTCCGTCTAATAGAGTACACCGGTACAGGTTCTGATCGATTTTCTATGTTCAGACATGTGTTTCCAGCGTAAATGTTAAGTCTTCGCCTAATGTTGTTAACTAAGTACCCCATTTGCGTAGAGTCTTTTAAATGTTTGACTATATTGTATGTTGCAATTTTCCAAGTTTGGGGGTTAACGTCGTCCCAATTTTCTGCTTCCTGGTCAATAACACTTTTTAAATAATGCCTTGCATTTTCCCTTGCCCAACTAACCACCACGGCATTTGCGGAAGTTTCTGCATTATCGAAATTGGTTTGAAAGGTATCCATTCTGTGATTTCAGATGGTATATAATAAACAAACACATCGCCTTCCGTATTTCTTCACAAGCAAATTGTATATTGACAGAGATTTGCAGAAATGACTTTGCAGATGACTTTTTGTTTCCATTTCCCTGGGATACTTCGTCCTTTAAAGAAAATTGTTTTGGTCAAAATTGTATCAGTCTTTGAACTGCACCGCCGTACCACCCGTCACTTCCTTGCAGAGTTCCTGACCTGACATCCGTGTTCTATAGTGTGATTTACTCAACTCTGCCCCTGGCAGATTCAGCTGTTGACGATTTCATCCAATCGGGAGCTTATATTACTCTATAGTGACATCACTACGGTGACGTTCATGCTCCCGATTGGATGAAACCGTCAACAGCTGAACCTGCCAGTGGCAGAGTTGAATAAATCACAGTATACAACTAAAATGGTCACATCGATTTTATGTAGTTTTATGAGAATCGGATGAGAATTCTTTCGAACAGGGTCGAATTGTCAGAACATATACACTCATACACACACACTTCGATTTTGCTGGTTGTATAACAGCCGATGACGTTTGATCAGCTATTATGCTATCAAAAGTAAACAAAATGTCAAGACTAAATATCGTTTGGAACAAGATCATTATCAGAAATATCAAAATAAATATCAAATATATCGTAACAGTATATCAATGTGGCAAACTATTAAACGTTTAACTAGAGAAAAATCGCAAATCCCAGAACTTAAAAATAAAAATGAAATTAATAATAATAATAATAATAATAATAATAATAATAATAATAATAATAATAATAATAATAATAATAATAATTTATTGAGTCACATATACAATTACAATCGTGTATGACGAGTCAATGTATATTGGGTGGAGAGAGGGAAGTTACATTTACTGTCCAGAAGCAAAGCAAGGGGCCATCTCAGCATTTGCTCAAAGGACCAGGGAAACTGGACAGGAAAACCTGATCGAGATGGAGTCATTGCCCTAAGAATTATACAATACTTTTTACAGGTAGATTAAGATATTATACAGTATACAATTATTTTTAGTAGCAAAATATTTAACATTTTAGAATTGTAGTTTTATGTTTAATGTAAAATTAAAATTTACTTGTTACTGTCATTCTACTGCTACTATAATATAATAACTATAATATAATAATAGTAATAGTAATAATAGTAAAAATAACACATAAAATAGTACATAATATTAATTATCATAACTGCTACATATAAGTAATAATGTTAGCATATAATTGTCCAATCTTGAAATGGTAAGGAGCAGGAGGCAGGTTTTGGCCAGGTTTTTTCTATTCCTACACCTAGTCCTACTGCAGCACCTGAAATCAGTTTGTACATATTAGTTACTGATGTATTCCTGAACATTATAAAAAAGTTTTTGGCCAAGGAAGTGTTTAAGTTTATTCTTGAAGTTGTGTATTCCTGTTATGTTTCTCAGATATATAGGTAATTTATTGAAGAATTGTATTCCTGTAGAGAATGTACCCTTTGGCATAGTGTACTTGCGCACAATGGTTGATGAAGGTTATATGCTTGTCTTGTGTTGTATGAGTGTAAGTTTGAGTTAAATTTGTAAGGTGTGTTGTTGTTTATTAAATTTTTCTTTACAAACATGAGAACTTCGTAAATGTATATACAAGGCAGTGGAAGTATGTTAAGTTTCTTGAATTGAGGTCTACAGGACTCTGTTCTTTTTGTATTTGTTATTGTTCGGATGATTCTCTTTTGTAATTTGAATGTCTGCTTAGCCTCTGGTGCTTGGCCCCACATTATTATTCCATATTTGAGAACAGAGTGCACATTCGCAAAGTACACTGTTCGGGCTGTTTCGATGGTGCTGTTTCTAGTTATTATTCTAAGAGCATAATTAAGTTTGCTCAATTTTAAATTAATATCTTGTAGGTGTGAATTCCATTTGAGGTTCGATTGTATGGTGATTCCAAGAAATTTTGTATTCTGTGCTTGTGTTATACTGTTGCCCTCTAACATTAAATTTGGTGAGTATTGTTGGGAGTGAGTGTTGCGGAAATGCATTGTGATTGTTTTGTCTTTGTTTAGTACTAGTTTGTTTTGGTGGATCCATTGAGTTAGTTTGTCAATGGCAGAATTGGCTTTGTCTTGTAGGGATATTGTTGTTCTTTCTTTGAATATTATATTCGTGTCATCAGCGAAAAGTACTGTTTTGTTGTTTTCCATTATTAATGGCAGGTCATTTACAAATATGAGAAATAAAATTGGGCCTAGTGTAGATCCTTGCGGGACCCCATAGGTCACATCTCTTGGTTCTGAGTGATGATTGTTTATTTTGTTATCTTTTAGGTAAGGTAACACTACTATTTGTTTTCTGTCTGTTAAATACGATTTTATCCAGTTATAAGCAATTCCCCGGATTCCATAAGATTCTAATTTTGACAATAGAATTTTATGGTCTATTGTGTCAAAAGCTTTTGACAAGTCAAGGAAAAGACCAACAGGAATTTCTTTTTTTTCTAGTGCCATAAGGATTTCATTAATAAAGGCGAATATAGCAGTTTCAGTTGATCGATTTTCCCTGAATCCATGTTGTGAGTCAGTGATAATGTTACAGTGTATCAGGTAGCTTTTTAATCTTTCATAGAAGAGTTTTTCTAATATTTTTGAAAATCCTGACAAGAGTGAAATTGGTCTATAATTCATTACATCTTGTTTGTTACCTTTCTTGTGAATAGGTTTAATTACTGCAGTTTTGAATATGTTTGGGAAGGAGCCCTGAGTTAGTGATTGGTTGTATAAATATGTTAGTGGTTTGATGATGTATGGAGCAATCTTTTTTATTAAGGAATCTGGAATGTTGTCTATCCCAGCAGATTGTTTATTTTGCATTTTATTTATAATTTGAAGTATTTCCTTTTCTGTTGTTTCTGTGATATACATACTAGAAATCGAGTTTTAAAGAAAGGTGGTGATTGTTGAGATGTAGTTTTTGGTTTGCTTGTTTGCAGAAGTTTGCCAGCTATTTCAGAGAAATGTTTATTGAATATATTCGCTGTTTCATTAGGGTTTGTTATTCTTTTGTGTTCATGAACTAGTTCAATATTTTGTGTTGTTTTGTCATTTGCTGTTAAGGTTTTTTTTACAATGTTCCACATGGCTTTTGTTTTATTTTTAGATTTTTTTATGTACTCATCATTTGACAGTTGTTTGGCCTTTATTATAACTTTTTTAAGTATGGCTGAGTATCGCTTATAGTAGCTGACTATTTGTTGATTGCAAGAGTGTTGTTTTGTGAGTGTATGAAGCTCTCTTTTTCTTTCACAAGAAATTTTTATACCTTTGGTTATCCATGCTTTACTGTTTTGTGTATTGTTTGTTTTGTGATACTGTAGTGGATGTGAGATGTTGAAATGATGTTTGATTGTATTAAAGAAGGTGTTGAACTTTAGATTGATGTCAGATATTTCATATATCCCTGACCATGATTCATTAGTTAACATCGTGATGAGTTTGTTCAAGTTTTTTGCATTAAATTTCCTAGTCTCCTTTATTGGGTTTACTTTTATTGAGGTGGAATTTATTTGAAGAGTGAGTATTTGTGCATTATGGTCACTGAGCCCCGTATCATTAGTGGTGATTGTATATGTGTGTTTTGTTTTGTCTAAGAAGATTTGGTCTATTGCTGTTTGCGTGTTCTTGGATTGCCTGGTTGGTGTGTCAATTATTGCATCAAGATTATAGGAGCGTACTAAGTTTATTAGTTTGTTTCTGTCCTTTTCATGAATGTTGTAAGCTGTAGATAGGAAGTTTATGTTTATATCACCACAGATTATGATAGAGTAATGTGTCCGCTTTGATAATTTATCCAAGATTATTTCTAAGTTTTTTAAGAATATATGCAGATCTCCATTAGGAGCTCGGTAGATGCTTATGAGGAAGATGTTTAGATTTGGAATTTCTACAATTGAACATTCCATGTCAGAGTCGCATGTTATCTGTTTGAATTCAGTTACTTCTTTAGAATTTGTGTTATTGGCCAGGTATATGCATGTGCCTCCATACGTATGACTACTGTTGGTGTGTTTGACCTTACGACAGAAGTAACCAGCTAAATAGAACCCTGGAATTTGTGTCATTTTTATTTGATCCTCCGTAAGCCAGTGTTCAGTTATACAGAGTGCACTTGTGTGTTTGGAGTGGTATTTTAACATAATTTCTATTTCAGCTATTTTGTTTTTTAAAGATCGAATGTTCTGATGTAGAATCTTAAAGGTGCTGTTTTTTTCAGTGACTGGTGTAGGAGTGGTTGTTTGCTACAGGTTCAGGTGCTGGATAGGTTTTGGACCAGCCCGTAGGTTGTAGGATGTGGATCGAGAGGGTTTTGTGGGAGAGTTTTGGGAGATTACAGGAGTAGCTGCTACAACAGCATAGGTGGGAGTGGGAGTTACAGGAATAGGGGATGAGTCTGAGTTTGGGGGAGTAGGAGAAGGGGCTGGTGAGGAGGGAGCAGGGGTTGATGAAGGCGTGGAGAGGGGAGGAGATGGTGCTAAGGGAGAAGATGAAGGAGTAAGTTCTAGTGCCATGAGGAAAAATTGCTTTCTCAGATTTACATAAGCAAATATGATAGCTGATCATCTCAAAACTACAAGCTAGCTCATAGCTTTACTCCTAATCCTGTTTCTGATATTTTATTCAACAAAAGTTAGAAGATTATACGGCAATACCTTTACTTAGAGCCAAACAAAATAGAATTTATTTCACCATCTGAAATATTATAAAAAGGTCTGAAATTAAGACAAGCAGCAGGTAAATAATGGAATATTAAAAGAATTGGATATTTGGAACATTGTAAAACTTACAGCTATCTATACGTAAAAATTATTAGTACTAGTTTATATTGATGTAGATGTTTATAAAGTGTATATATTCTTTTGTACTGTAGAATGTATGGTTTAACAGGAAAGCTTTCAGTTTATTTTTGAAAGTATGTACAGAGTTTTTGCCTTTAAATTCACTAGGGAGTTTATAGTAAGTGTAATGCCTTCTATAAGGGAACTATTTTGAAAGAGAGATTTTTCTGTGTGGGACGTGCAGATTTTTTTTTGTCTAGAATCATAATTATGAACCCATGTTGAGAGTAACAGAATCCTTGTTTTCCAAAAGAGACTTCTTTGTGAAGATTATTTCAAAAATGTACATGCATGGTAATGGCATGATTTGTAAATTTTTGAAGTGGTTTGCACGACTTGTGTTTGTGAGTGTTTGTCATTGTTCTCAATATTCGTTTTTGGATGAGGAAAGTGTGAATACTTTCTGGGGAGTTTCCCCAGAATATGATTCCGAGTGAACATTTGCAAAGTATACTGTTTGAAGCATATCCAAGTTAAAATTGCACATCTTTCATGAGAAGAAGTAAACCATTGGAAAGAGTTTCGCATTCCGTATTATTAAAAAAATTAATAATCTCGGCATACCTCAATATCTATTAAAAAACATTGAAAGTTCCCTAACAAACAGGCAAATCAGTGTAAAAATAAACTCTGTTTTATCAAATCCGAAGTCAACAAATGCCTTAGTTCTACAGGGCTCAGTATTTTCCCCTGCCTTGTTTTTTTTATTTATTTATTTATTTATGTATTTATTTATTTAAAAAAAACGAACAGAAATAGCATTCGAAATGAAAGAAAAAGAAAATAGTGGGGGGGAGGAGTTAAAAGTATTTTATAATACAGTAATCTTGAATCCTGTAGATTCAAATACTTTAAATTAACACAAAATACTTTAACATCTCTCTATTTTCTTTCTCTTTCATTTCATAATATGTTAATTCTGTTTGTTTTTTAGTAATCTTTCAATCCTAATGTTTTGTTTTAATCTCATGTTTTAAATGTTTAACTAATTGTTTGTTACATTTATTGTATGTACAAGAAACTGATGATAAAGGCTAAGCCACTGAAAGCTGCTTTTGAAATAAACAGTGTTGTTGGCAATGACAACACCTGTGATCATTCAATAGCCAATAAAACTTGCACCAAAATACTGAACCTATATCCATTAATAAATTCCAAATCTTCCATTAAAATAGAATGTGGTACGCTAATTTATAAATCAATAATTCAACCTTCTCTGACTTATGCCTGCCCAACCTGGTTTTATAAATATTACATAACTTATCACATTCTTATTTTGTGTACGTAACTTACTGCTCATTGCAGGGAACCAAGACCTCCTGCACAATTTCTTTTAAACAGTGAAGAATACCCACCCAGTTTTTACAAACCAAAAACTAATTAGTTTTTTGTTGAATAGTGGATTAACGTTTACCAGGTGCAGTCTTCTTCTCTTCTAATAGCTCATTTTTATAGAACATTTGATTTATTTCAAAATAATGTTTATTTCATTTGATGAAGTCAATTAATATACATCTGAATATATCCAAATCAAGTCATTTAGAATACATTCATTCATTATTTAAAATATACAGGGTGAGTCACGTAACTTTAGCACCTCCTGTAACTTTTGAATGGTTGAAGATATTGCAATGCAGTTTTCACGGAAGTGAATGAGGGAATGGGGCTAATTGAAATGTGTATTGATTTCTATTCTATCACTTATATTTTATGAGATATTTAAGGTAGCTTTGTTTTTTCAAATGGGACTATACATATTTTTTCGGTCTATCATGACAGGCGTAAAAAGACGAATCCAAAGATAAAAATATTGTCATATGTTAGATAAGCATTTTTTGAGTAATTTTGATTTTTTTGTGACTAGTGTTTACAGATATTTTCATTCTAACTGTCAGCCCCACAAGGTCACGCAGCGCTCCCCCAGCAAACGCGGGCTCGGGGAAGGAAAGGGATTTTAGTACTTGAGGATACGAAACATATTCCAAATATTCCCAACACTGTTGCATTATTTCCTGAACTCTGCTTTCCATCCTGCCCCATTTTCAAATATTTTGTGTTTCCTAGGAATTGAAAATATGGATTTGTCATAAGTACTGTGTATTGAAATAAGACTGTTTCTATCCTTAAGTTATTATTATATGCTTATTACCATTGAAATTGTTTGCTCAAATTATGCAATATTTTTGTACAGTCTTCATTATTTATTCTTATTGTGCTTTGTTTCAAGATCCCATTAATACGTATCTTATTAAACCCCATTTAATGAAGTTGAAGTTATAAACATTTTTATTAAAATACATATGTCAAATCCTTATTTTCTATCCTTCAATCAAAGAAAGACAAAAATCTGAAAATGCGGAAGGATGGAAAGCACAGTTCAGGAAAAAACTGTAATGGTTTTGTGAATATTTGGAATATGTTTCTTCGTATCTTCAAATCTCTCTTCCCTTGCCAGCGCGCGCTTTGCTGGTGGAGCACTGTGTGATCTTGTGTGGTGGACTATTCAAAATGTCCGTTAAATCCCACTGGAAAAAAAATAAAAAAATACTCAAAAAATGCTTATCTAACATATGGGTCATTCCATGTCAAATCGGCCAAAATTTACCGACCATCTTCCGATTCAACTGAAACTTTTTATGTCGTTTTAGAATGATGAAACAACACTGAATATCGACTTTTTGACACTAAATTTTACTTCCTTTTGAAAATTTTGAAATGTGATATTTTGCATGAGTTTTCAGAGGGTATTATCCAAAAACTAGTAAAATATCATCAAATTTGATTTTACTTTGCAACTTGCTTTATATTTCTAATGAGTACATCCCACGCTAAAGGTTTGATATTGTAAACCTTATTTTAACGGCATTAATAAGGCTGAATTAAGGTCAAAGTAAATAATTACGAATTTTTTCAAAATTCATTTTCTCAAATACTCCATCTCGGATTTTCTTCTTTTTGTCGTCAAATTGAAGCGGAGACATTGAAGTTTATAGAAGTTAAAGAATCTCGATGGTAAATTTAAATTTACCAAAGTTATTACCAGTTAAAGTAACATTTTTATTTTAGCTTTTTATGGACTTAGGAGAACTATACATATATAAACGCTTATAATTTGTAAATCTTGCTCTTATTATTTAGTGATTAATTCTCTTATATTTTAAATGTATCTGAACCATATTTTCGAAGGCAGAAACGTTTATTTATACTGGGTGACGAACCAATTGTGAGCCTCCCCTTATATCTTCATAACGTTTCACAACATCGCAAGCAGGGAAGTTTGATTTTAGATCTGACAGATGTGCCCCTTGGAGATATTAATTTTTTGCCTTTAACATTTTTTTGTATGTTGCATATTAAAATGGTTTCAAGACAACAATCTCATCATAAACACCAGCAAAACTGTCTCTCTAAATTTTATGAATCCTCGAACCAAAGAAAAATTCCCACAGCAGTTGTTCATAATAATAGCCCTGTAACAATAAACTCATGAAACCACCTTCCTAGGTCTAACAATCCAAGAAAACCTAAAATGGAATGCTCACATCTCAAATCTCAACAAGAAGCTCATCAAATCTTGCTATGCACTATACCACCCTCAGGTCGAGCTCCAACATTGAGACACTTTGGACAATGTATTTTGCAAATGTGCACTCACACCTAAAATACGGAATAATTTTCTGGGGAAATGCCCCTAAAAGCACTCGCACATTTATTATCCAAAAAAGAATACTGCAAACAATGACCAGCACTCATAAGCAGGAGTCTTGCAAACCTCTGTTCAATAAACTAAGGATTGTTCCTCTACCATGCATGTACATATTTGAAATAGTGGTATTCACAAAAAAAAGATTCTCATGGAAAACAAAGACACTTTTACTCTAAATTCTGATGTACACAACTACAACACTCGTCAAAAGGATAATTTACATGTTCCCCACTCTGAAAACTACACTTTATCAAAAAAGTTCCCTAATAGAGGGCATTACTCTTTACAACAAGCTAGGCCATGATATTAAAGACTTAAACACAATACGTACATTCGAAAGTAAATTGAAAGCTTTCCTGCTTAACAACTTGTTCTACAGTGTGAAGGAATACACAAATCACAACTCTACTTCCGTTAACAACATATAAACAAAAATACTTATCCCATTATTAATACTATTATTATTATTATTGACATGTGCAACTGCATATATCATGTCTGACTCGTCATCCACAATTAAAATTGCATAAGTGACTCAATATATATTGTTATTATTATTATAATTGTGATTGTGATTTTAAGTAGTAGCAGTAAAATTACATAAACAAGTGAATTTCACTTTTACTTTAAACATTACAATCTGGAAAGGTTAAATTATTTTGTTGTTAAAAATAAATATGTACTGTGTAATATCTTAATCTAGCTGTAACAAGTATTGTAGTAAGCTATTGACCTATTGTAGTAGGATAATTCCTAGGGTAATGACTCCATCTCGATCAGGTTATTGTCCAGTTTCCCTGGTCCTTAGAGCAAATGCTGAGATGACCTAAAACATCACTTTGATTCGTCATACACGATTGTAATTGTATATGTGACTTAATAAATTATTATTATTATTATTATTATTATTATTCAAGTTATTTTCATTTGTCAAGTTTAAATGAGCCACCCTGTACATGGGAATTCAGCACACTACCTAAACCAGTTCACCAATTTTTCTTCTGGATCGAAGATTTAAAAGAAAGTACATTAATACAATTCTCATCTATAAAGTAAAAGCGTGTTATCTAAAGAACAAAAATCTAGTCTTCTTTTGAAAACAAGTTAAAGGTAAATAAGATGCAAAAACACCTCTCTTATGGAAATATTTATTCAACAGTTAATAAATAAAAGTACAAGGACTTGTAGTAGTGATTTACGAGAACTACACAAATTAATTGCCAACATGATCCCATTGAAATAACAATGCAATTGAAACATTTAAAATGGCATGGCACATCCGTGGATACTATGAATTATAGTACTCAAACATGCTTGTATATTGTGAAGTGGTTAGACATTTGAAATGACGGCCAGCCGCACTTACAGTAAAACCTCGCTTTTATGTTCCACCGCAATTTCCTTTTTCCCAGCACTTACATTTCTTGTAGGTTCCATCAGCTTTCATATATTCATAATGGTATAAATATGTCACATTTTATGATGGTATAATTTCAATTTTCCCACAATTTACAACAGTCTGGTTGCCACACACCGTCTGGAAAGCCCTTTGCGTTGTGCACAGCTGCACTTCTTTCCCACCGTCTCGCAGTGTTAAAAACGGCCTCAACAAAAAGACTATTGAAATGGTGCGAAATTATAGAGTTATGAAATGTTACATGAAACTAGAAGATTTAAATTCAGTGAAACTCTTATTGTGCAGCTAGGCCTATACAAAATTTCAATTTATATTACAGAAGTATTTAAAAAGTAGAAAAAATAATCAATGTGCATTGGGTGGAAAGAATATAAGGTCTGAACCACATGAACATTGCGTTGACGCGCGTCACCTAATGCCAATGACGGTGTCGATGCGCACGTCGTAGAGATAAACACTCCATCTTATGCGAAAAGACACACGAACGCTCTTTGGCGTTCGGAAAATTACTAGTTGTAAATCATTACAAACTGCCAAACCAAACATTTTATTGAGTTGGGGAAAATGTGAACTTTGAATTTATTCCTTGGAGTAGAAACAACCATTTCCCTCCCTTTATCCAACAATGAGTACATTGTTGCATCATCAAAGGCTACCAGCAGTGGATGGCAGGGACTTGTGGAAGCGTCCGTTGCAACATTTAAAATTCACTATGCTTTGGTTAATACGCTTTCAATTTCTGTTGTAAATTTCAGTATGAGTTTTATTTGACCTTGTAATATTGTTTATTACCTATCTAATACTGCCATGAAAATATATTTAATCCTTAATGATTGTATCATCATTGTAACATTAAACTCATAGTTTTGAAGAAATACTCATTTCCACTTATTTACACCATACTTCCCAGGGTCCTATGATAAGTCATATTTAATATAAGATATTCATATTTAATGAATATGGCCACAGATTTTTCACACAACTGACAAAAACGTTTTTATTCAGATTTTCAGGTAATAGAAAGATAAGAATTTTACACAGTGACGTTTTTGTGTATATTTTTTCCCCATCTTCAGGCTAGAAATAGTAAAGAGAAGGAGATAATCCAAACATTGAAAAGAATATGAATAGATTAAGTTTACAAAAAATGATTGTACTGAAAATGTTACTTACTTTTGAGTACTATTCTTATTAGTAACATTTTCAATAATTTTTTATAACTACTTATTCATATTCTTTTCAACATTTGGTTTTTAATCTCCTTTTCTTTACTATTTTTAACCTGAAGATGGAATGGGGAAAATATACCCCGAAACATCGCTCTGTAAACTCTATTACCTGAAAATCTAATAAAAACATTTCTGTCTTTTGTCAAAATCTGAGGCCATATTCATTTAATAATAGAGACTAGTACAGACAATTTTCTTATTGAAGTCCCATGACAAGTTTAGAAGAGGGGTTTTTGCTGCATTTAAACAATGACAATACTTCACCTCTAGCTAGAACTACTTCTCAAAACCAATGATAACATTATAAAATTAACCTTTTACAAAACACTATTTAATCTTTCATGTCAATATGATGAATTTCCTTTAAACATCAAATTTTCTTACACAAAATAGATAAAAATTATATACATCAAGCATAAAAACCTAATATTTCCATCAAAATTAAGTTACTGCTCAATCCATTTTTTTTTTTCATTTTGGACATAAAGCATTGATCGCTTTTTCAGATAATCATCACATTTTTAAACATTCGAATTTATACACTCAGTAATGTGCTACAGGAATAGTATTTTCCTGATGCACAATATCGTCATTCCAGAAGAACATGATGTAACTGCAAAATGTGTCACATACAAATAAGTTCCACAGACAATATCAGAAACACATCCCATACACAGGGGAACTGTGGCGTAACTGTAGTTACACTCGGTACGACAATTTGTGTCTTTTAGAGCAACGAACACAATTTTTTAGAGAAACAATGAATGTAACTGCACTAATCTGGTAAATGAACATAAAGTATACATCATTCCCGACATACTCTCATATACCATTATTTTCTTTCACTTACACCCTTTTTCATTAAACGTTTTATACAACTGCAAACCGTTTTTTTTTAACTCTCCTGTAAAATTGAAGTTTTAGCATTTACGTCACTGTTTCTTTCCGAATCGGCGATATGATAATGAACTGTTAAGGTCTGTCAATGCACTATATTTTTCACAATTCATCTTCGTTCAGCAACATATTCGGTGGCCTTGGCTAATGGGAAACTTCCTGCCAGATTCTGGACACACAAGCTCTCCATTGATGATTTCCCACTAAAAGAAATCACACAACATCTATTCAACTTCAAAAACTTTCAAACAGCCTTAAAAAAAAATTACACAAAATATCTGTAATTTTGTTTTAAATCTCGGAATGAGATCCCTTGGACACTAAAGATAAAGACATTAAAAGCCTCTCAAGGGACCAATCTTATTGAAATAAGACTATTAACGGCAAATTAAAGAAGAGCCAGTTAAATTTTTCCCGGCCTGCACAGGTTATAAAAAATTAAATATTTTAAATTATTTTATAAATTATTTCAAATAAAATAACAATACTTACAATATAAACATATCAGAATATTTATTAAAATTCACAGAGACTCATACAAACAAGCACAACATAATATAAACTGACTAGGGATGAAGTAGAATCAAGACAATCAATTGTGCTTAATGGAGAAAATTTGAAATGGGTTCCTCTACCACAAATATTTTGGGGTGATTATAGATAACCATCTCAAAGCTTTAAAGATTGTGTTCAATACATTAACAACAATAACTCAAGAAAGTTAGTTTGTTATATAAATTGAGGAAAATTATTTCAAGACATGGAAAGGATTATTATTTAAACCAATTTTGATGCCCCATGTGCGTTACTGTTCACCTATTCTTACTATGGTA
>JAHLJT010008834.1:0-13744 GCA_031308135.1 Acheta domesticus
CTTGGTCACATCTCGCGAAGCCTCTGTAACCCCTCTCCTTACTCCTTCGTCGAAAGTTCTGGAATGATTTTTGGTTTAAATTTTGAAAGGTTCCTCTCTATTGGCAAAAGGCAACTGCGTCTTAGTTTAATTTCGACCAATGTCCGGAAGCGGTTTCTGGCCGTAGTCGATGGAAACATTCCACTCAACCCTCTCTCGCTAACGTCGGGGGGGCCGCAGGTCGCCTGGGGATGTGGCGGCGCCAGAGAGGCGCCGGTCGGGTCTAATTCTTGTACACACTGCCCCCCGCCGGACAAAGAAGCGCGAGGGGAACCTCTTCCAGCACGTGTGCATTGCGAATTGGCTCGACCTAGCGCGCACAAAAGAAACAGGGTTCTGCGTAGAGGCCCGCGACAGGCTACTACGACGTGTGTTTTAAATCAAATTTTTCTATCAACTATTCGGTATCGTCACAATATATGTATGTATATGTATATATATGTATGTATATGTACACATATATGTATATGTATATATATGTATATATATTGTAGACGATACGAATATTCGGTTATTAAAATAAAAGAATTCCATTCCGAAAGCCTGCGTCTTAAAATCCCGCGTCGTCGCCGGGCCGCGCGAGGGCCAATGAGCTGCGCGCAAATGCGAGGCAGCACTGCATAGTTCGGGTGGTAGGTCACATGCTCGTGCAGTTGAAGTACATAAATTGGAGCTGTTTTCAGTGGCACGCCGACGCAAGGCGAAGCATAGCTTTGTTTATTGATCTATTATTAAATATTAAAGGATTTTAAATTCCCCACACCCCACTCAACCGATTGGGAACTGCTACTATATTATATATATATATTTATACCTACTAACGTCTCCTTTGTCTAATTTTAACCAGACACACTTTGGGGAGTAGCAGAAGACTCAATGAGAGCTTTGAATTTACCTTAGGGAAGTGGGATCTTTTAGTAAAAATGGAACATCCAAATACAGACACAAAGAAATCAAATAACCATGGAAAATGTATTTAAAAAAATCAAGAAGTCAATACAATTTGAAACACGAAAATGAGAACCCACAATTTCATACTTTATTTATGCGATGTACGAACAACACCTGTAATCTTTTATACTTTCTTGACACACATTAGGTTTCGTACGCAATCATACTCTTCCCTGATCCATGTACGGTCGGTACCTCGTAACTGCTCGTTACCATTTACTCTGATGATCACGTTCGAAATTTTAACAAGGAAATAATTAGAACTGAAATTTCGCAAAATTTGAATAAGCTACTTCCTAAACCACAATAAACATACACCATCACATTGACCGCCAGGTGCATCATGTTTGATTCGCACTTGCAATGCATTTGTGAGCCATGTGAATCAAAGGTGCTTCACACCTAATATTATCGTCCATTTCGGGTATGGCTCGTTTTTCTCGATAATTAAAAAAACTACAAAATTGAAGATTGAGGTTTTTGCCTCAGACAAAGTCTGTGCTACAAAATTACGTTTTCAAAAAGATCATGTACAATTTTTCGAAAAAAACGAGTAATTTTTGCGTAATTTGAGATTAAAATTTACAAAAAAAGTTTCTCAAAAACCGCTCTAATTTTTTTCTTTAAATTTTCTCCACGTGTGTAATAAGGGACGGTAAGAAATATGATGCTAGTCTCACTTTCGGCAATTGCTCGTCTTTTTCGAAAATTGCAAAAATATTTCAAAATTACAAAATTGAAGATTGAGACTTTTGCCTCAGACAAAGTCTGTTGTACAAAATTAGCTCTTGTAAAAAAGATCATGTACAATTTTTTGAAAAGCGAGTAGGTTTTGCGTAATTTCTGGTTGAAATTATTGAAATATAAACACGTTTCACTACGGTCCACGAGAAAAAATTGAATGAATGATATGAAATTTAATTTTAATTATAATATACTGTTGAAAATTTCAATATTAATTATCTTTTTACTTTCTCGCTTTTGGTTTGTAAACAATGAAACAATTATTTTCCCCACGTTTCGGAATTTTATAATTCCTTCATCAGGGCTTACTAATATATTTTATGGTGAAGCCGCATGTCCAAACCAATTCCAACATGGAGATGATACAGCACCTAGCTCCAAAAAGTCATAATCGGGCCGAGACCCGAACGCTAATAATTTTGGCCAGCACTTCAGTGGCAACAGAGCCAGCACGTCAACTCTGAGGATCTGGGTTCGGACCTCGGTATGGAAAAAAAATCTGGCTGGTTGAAAAGAGTGCGAGCTAGTTTATGAGAGTATACAATATTGCGGAACATTTAGAAACAATGCAAAAAATTATTGGCTTTGGTTGCACTCCGTTTCGAATTTAACGTTTTGAATTTGAGTGAGAAAGAAAAAAATATATTTATGGTGGAATCTTTTATACCTTGTCCCAAATTATTTGTTTGTTGTTTTTGTACATGAATCGGGCATTTGAGCCATTCCACGTCAAATCGCACAAGAGTTGACACGACATATTTTAAAATGTACGATATTTTTTTCTTAAATCTGGACATCAAAAAAAGAGACACGTATTTTTTTATTTGCCTGAAAATTGATTATTTGTGTAGTTATGGCTATATTAAATTTTGGAATTTACAGGTACTTCACAAAATAAGATCAATTATCACTTCGAATATACTAAATATAAAAATTTCTAGTTTGTATCATTTAATACTTTGAAATGTGTATTTTATTCCTCTGTAAATAAATTTTTCAAAAAATATTTTTTTCATTTTAAAAAAGTATTTTTTTCAAAAAAGTAAAATTTCTATATAAACTCGATGAGATAAAAATTTGAAAAAAATATAGGCGTGTTCCTTGTTTAATTCTCTATAAAATACAACAATAAAAAAAAGTGGGCACTTCACACATACAGTTCTAAGAAAATCAATTGTAAGTATGAGGGCGCGCTCTGCCTACCCATGCACTAACGAATTGTGTTCTGCCAGTCTTTGATGCAAGTGCTGAAGAACTAAAAAAAGAATGACAGTTTGCGTGATACGGCTTTCAAGAGTTATTAGTATTTCAGATGTTTACTCTGCCCCCAGAATGTATGACATTGTGTCATACATATTTTGTGGGTAACATCGTAGGTGACTTGTGGGTCATCTATGTTCTTATGGGTGAGAGCGAAACGAATTGAAATACGAGCCATTCCACGTCAAATCGCACTCGAATTGACACGACTATTTATAAACAATAAATGACTCGAATATATGGCATTCATTCTGGACATCAAAAAAAGAGGCACGTGTTTCTTTATTTACCTGGAAAATGTTGTTTCGCCTATATTAAATTTGAAATTTACTCGTACTTTGCAAAATATGATTAATTGACGCTCTGAATGTACTTAACATAAAATTACTGGTTTGTTTCGTTAAATTTTTGATATGTGTATTTTATTCATCTGTAAATTACTTCCTCAAAAAATAAATATTTCATTAAAAAATTGTAATTATTTTTAAAAAACGAAAATTTCTTTATGAACTCTCTCAGATTAAAATTTGAAAAAATAGGCATATTTCTTGTTCAATTTTTCTACAAAACATAACAAGAAAAAAAGTGGGCACTCAACACGTTCAGATAAAAAAAATCTATTGTAAGTATAGTATTCGGGCGCGTGGTTTCTGCTCCTGCACTAACGAATTGTGTTCGATCAGTCTTTGATACTAATGCCGACGAAAAGTAAAACGAATGGCCCTCTGCCTGATTTGGGTTTCAAGAAACACAGGTAAAGCATATGTTCACTCTTTCCCCAGAAGGGATGGTGACAGCAAAACGAATGCTTTTCCTCGTGTCAGCAAAACGAATTTTATTGCAGAGTCCCTTTGCGTCCTAGGGACGGGGTGCCCTCCTGACCTTGCTCGTGAAATACAATCGACCACTTGTCAAGGGATATGGTAAAATTTTCTCAACATTAATCGCAATACGCAATACGTATAAAGACAAGAGTGCTAGTATTTGTTCTGTGAATTGTGTGTACACTGTGCAACGTGAGTGGCGATCAGCGTATGAGATAGATGAATCAAAACATTTAAACTTTCTGATCACGATTTTTAAAAAGAAAATCTGCAAGGCGCGTAAACCACGATTTGCTGGTGAATTTACAGGAGTCATTAGATTGGCGAATTTGTGATTCATTTCGCAAGAAAGGGAATCGGCTTCCAAAACGGCCATTTCTTAATGAAGATATCGGCGAGACCAGTGGCTCCCGTGGCATTAACGACAGCAGCGGAACGTCCAGCGAAAAAAGTGAAAATTAAGGAAGTGAGAATTTAAGCTCTTCAGATAGTTCAAGTGTCTGCGAAATGAATAAAGAGAAGATAAACATGAGTTTAATTGCAATAAGAGAAACCCCCGTCAAGAAAGAAAATTGGAACAAAATGGCATCTCCATGAGAAATTTTAGAAAGTACAAGTGCCAACACACAAACATTTTTTCACATTGAAGATCCTTCGACGTCCATCGAAAAATCAGACAAAGATACGATTTAGTAACTTATGGATTACTTTCACTCAACAGATGACATGACGTCGAAAATTTAAATTTTGAAAATTTTTAAAAGTTTGACATACAATAA
Organism: Acheta domesticus; assembly: GCA_031308135.1. NCBI lineage: Eukaryota > Metazoa > Arthropoda > Insecta > Orthoptera > Gryllidae > Acheta > Acheta domesticus. The sequence continues at coordinate 4,598 of JAHLJT010008834.1, forward strand.
AATTAAACGACTTTTGCAGCAACCGAACGCATGATAAAAGTGTCTAAAATGTTGGCTGAAGAAAATGGAATTTTGTCCAGAACTGAAGTAAATTCGGTAAGGCATTAAAAACCGGGCATTGAGACGAAAGTTCAGAAATTATATGGTACGCGAGTACTTGTATTTAAAGTGAGTTGTGAGAGACCAGAAAATTTCAAAATGTCAGTCAAAACCTGAGTAAAAAATCCGTCTTTTAATTATTTATAAATTTATAATTATTTATAAATATATTAATATTATTTATATGTATATTAATACACATAAATATTATTATTTATAATTCAATCATGAAGGTTCACCACCTCAAGAAGTACTTAAATTACTGCTTCATCGAAAGAAACCGACGACCAGTAACGCAAAAAGCGTGTCTATTGCAGCAATCCATTACACACTGGTTCGTAAAATATTAATATCTTTTAAAGTTACTGAGATCCCATTTTGATTTTTTCTGAACTTATTATCAATACTCTAGTGCGTTTATAAATATTTTTTAAAAATTTTTAGCTCATCGAGTTTACAAAAATATTCAATTTTCAAAATTTCAGTTTTTAAAAAAAATTGAAAATTCAAAAATTAAATATTTTAAAAAATCTTAAAAATTAAACATGTTTTTAAGTTCGAATGGAATTTGAATGGAAATTCTATAATTGGTGTATTCAAATATATGATATTTTTAATTTAGTGATGCGCGTCATTTTTAGCAAATTTCATTATACAATATTTCCGAAAATAATAAAGTTAGAAAAAAATAAAAATACACGTGTTCACTTATTTGATCCATGTAACAAATAGAAAAAATTAGAAAATAATTAAAAATATGAAGGTCAAATTTTGGTCTTTTTTGTGCGATTTGACGTGGAATGGCTCATTTACGTTTCTATGCCTCGGTCCGAGTTTGACCCATGCGCGCTTATGTGGCGTAGTGGTGTGAGTGCCGGCAAGTTAACTGTTCGGATTTGAGATCGCGTCTCAGAGCGGAAAAAAAAATTGCTGGTTGAAAACACTTTTACTGGTTTATGTAGTACAATATTGCGGAGCATTTAGGGAAAATGCGAGAATGTATGTGCTTTGGTAGCACCGCTAGTTTTGTTTGTTTTGTTTCAGATCCTGAGACTCCTATAATTGCCAGTACTCTTTCGTCGAGTAAAGTAATGAAGAGTGTTCCGCTGAAAGACGGAGCTGTAAGTAGTTGAAATATTTTGCTAATAATAAAACTTAGTCTAGTTTTTCTGAATTTGTTGAATGCAATTTTCACCACATTCATACTTTGTACATGCATATACATATACTACAACGGACTAAATTTACTACTTAGAATTTTTGCACCAATCTAAAGATATAGTTCCATGATATTTTTCTTACTTTGGGAATGAAATATTTTTTAAATGTTTTCTAGTGTGGCAATACGTTTTGCAACGCCTTATATGGTCATTACTAATTAATGTACTATTTTAAAATGTATATGCTTGTAAATTATTGAATTTCAAAGATAAATAATGCATTTTATTGCATTTTGCATTTTTAATCCATTTGTAAAATCTTCAATTTATTGCATAAATTTATTTTATTTAATTATGTAGAAATGAAATGTTCATTATTGCGGTATTTCTGACAGAATGCATAGATAGATTCCAATAAAATTGTGAATATTTTTTGTTGTTCATCAAATGGTATTTAGTAGTATCTATGTTTACATTAGAATAATCTCCCTATTTGCGGTCAAATATCTTACTAATTGTAATAATTCTTATATTTCAGGTCATGATTCAGTACCACTAATGAAAAACACACTAGTGATTGTCAGAAACTAAAGAGAAATTCATCAAAGAAAAAAGAAGAAATTATGTAAAAAAATATGGTCACATACACGAAAAGTAGAGAGATTGTCTCAAAACATTCTTCAGAAACGTTCAAGTATAAAAGTTCACCTATAAAACTGCACCTAATTTCTCTGATTATTAAACATTGAATAATTTAACATTGTGCTCATGTGAAATAAAATTGGCATATCATTCCAAAATACATGTTTTTTTAATTCTAATACATTCCATCCACTATCAATTCATATTTAGAGTCAACATGAAAATAATCAGAAACCATATTAATATGACCAACATGCTGTGTCAAGTTATCCTAATATAAATTTAAACAAACGGGTACCAAATGGGACGGACTTGTTCGTAGTAGTTAGGGCTAAAATGTAGGCCGGGGTTCCTTTTTTCGTTCTTCCTCATTGTCTTCTCGGCTGCCATCGATCGGCCCTCAAGGACCTATCCCACCTCAATAAGTATATTCCACACTATTCTTACAAGAAATTTAAAGAACAAATTGGAGCCGTTTTGAGAAATTTCGAAAATGTCCGGGGCTTTCATGTAAAGTGCCCCCAAATTTAAAAGAATCTTTTTCAAAATTGCGGCGCCTCGAGTGAACGCAGATTGACCGGGGAATATGATGCGACCTTACCTAGCAGCGGGCACGCAGGCCTAAATTTTACACCAATAGCAAATTTTTGGCATTTGCTGTAAACTCGTGATTGGCAAAGACTAGTGCGTTCTTGCTATCCCTTGCAGGTATCTTTAGTGATGCATTCCTGCTACCACTGTTTATACTGCGATTTTCTAACTGCGACTCTTAAGGCCACTCCAATCCCATCTTCGCGATGGAATATGTCACGGCATTTCGCGTCTTTCTCAGTCGTTCCGCTAGATTTCGCAGGATCGCGACCGTATGAAGCAGTGCCGGCGATCATGCGACTTCTACCGGCAAGACCGAGAAAAGACGCGAAATGCCGTGAGATATTCCATCGCGAAGATGGGATTGGAGTGGCCTTAAGAGTCGCAGTTAGGAAAATCGCAGTATAGTATGCACGCGATTTTCAGTTTTCCTAACGGTTTATTCGGGATTCGTAAACTTTACGTTGCGCTCGTGCTTTTGTTCTAAAATATTGTATTATAATTTGGTCTAATCGAAATTTTGTGTAAAATTTCAGAGAAAGAATTCATGTAATGAAATTCAGAATATTCAACAAGAGCTGTCTGATCGCGACGAAGATCATGTATTGGATAATGAGTCAGTGACCTATGTATTGGAAACGTAGCGGAGCATCAGCACGACGCTGATCGGAACAAGAGGTTTCTGATACTAAATACGAATGTTTATCAACGGATACGTTTTTACATAGTAAATAGCATTCTTAGATATTACTAGGAAAACTCGGCATACGTTGTTCTACCCTTCATCTCCCTCTTCCCCCTCCCATCACTGTATCCCCCTCTCTCCCTCACCCTATCCCTGTATGTCTGTCTCTGCCGCTCTGTCCTTCTCATTCACATGTCATTGCAGATTCTGCACATCTCTGAGCAGATGAGGTAAAACGCTAGACTAGCAAAAATGCAATAGAATGTTCAAGAATGTTCATCCTGTAGATGCGGTGTGAGAAACGTTTCTTTGAGGCCTATGGCCTCAAAAGTTTAATTTTTAAGGCCATAGAATGCATCGTTTAGGAGTTATTTAACGATATAGATTCAAAATCCTACCGAATGTGTTGCGGATTGCATTTGACGTAAATATTTAGATTTATTCTATAGCGCCATCATTGTGGAGTTATACCATATTGAAGAGCACATAAACCTTCTCGGTGAAAAAAAACATGTAGAAGTGCCAACTTTCATCGAGATTGGTCTGACCGTGTCGGAATTTATCTATGAGATATATACATTTACATACACACACACATACACACACATATATATATATATATATATATATATATATATATATATATATATATATACAGTGTGTCCGGGGTGGAAACGTCGAAACTTCGAAAATAAGCTCTTAAGACAATTTAAGCATATTTTGTCTAATAAACTACGTGGATATTCCAAATGGTTTTAGCAATAAGCACTCAAAAGTTGGTTTGAAAAATTGATTTCTAGGCAAATATTTGCATAACAGCATAGAAACACTCCAGTAACATATAAGTTGTTTATTAATTGAAAAAGAAATGAATATACTTGTTCAGAAAGAAACATTAAGCGAGAAATAAAAAAAGCATCCATTTACACATTCGACTGCTTTTTTACTTCTCGCTTAATTTTTCTTTGTAAGAAAAAAATATTCATTTCTTTTGTAAATAATAAACAATTTACATGTTTCTGGAGTGTTTATATGCTTCCATAATGCAAATTTTTGCCTAGAAATTATTTTTTCAAACCATCTTTGGAGTGCTTATTGCGGCCCAACCATTCGGAATATCCATGTAGTTTGTTAGATAAAATATGCTTGGAATTGTCTTAGGAGCTTAATTTTGAAGTTTCGACGTTTTTCTCCCCGGACATCATATATATATGTGTATATATATATATATATATATATATATATATTATATATATATATATACACACATATACATATACACGCACATAACAATGCGACATAAAATTGCATTGTTCTACAATTTCTTTGTTTCATTCGAGAGTTTTGAATAGCCTAAACCTCACGATGCGCGCCTGCTGGTGTGTAGATTTTACGCGCGCCCGCTGGGAGGTAAAATAACAAGAAGAACAACAAAAAAGCGAGCGTTCGCTCCCGCATTCGGCAATCGAAGTCGCTTCGCGGAGGAGCGGGCGCTACGGAGCGAGTTGTTCCTCGCAGGCGCGCTGCACGAACGCGTCCTTCGCGAAGACGTCGGAGCTCGAAGTCTACAGTGTACTATTTCTCCTTTTCTTAATCAATTTAAGATTTAATAAAAAAATCATTGGAAAATTAGATAATTCTATAAAAAATAATTAGGGCTGATAATAATACAGTATACACTCTACATTTTTAAAAATGTAATAAACTATGTAATGTACTGTTAAATGTAATATACTGGTGGATGTTGATAAAAACAAATCCAACATTGAATAAATAATAATTTAGTAACAAAAATATATGAATTAATAAGTTAAAACACTCTACTATTCACTAGGAACTAAAAATGTCTTGCACAACTCAAAGTTATCTCTCCCGACGTTGATATACGTTATCTTTTTTCTCTCTCTTTCTCTCTCAGTTTATGAATTTCAATATTCGAGTTTACAAATAGTGCTGTCTTCCTTTGGTGATTTTCAAAAACAAAATGTATCACTATACCTTGTCCGATGTTTTGAATGTTCATTTTCATACACTAACATAACTATTTGGACATAATCCACATTATCTTTGGAATAAAACGTTCATCATCCATATTATTATTATTATTCCTCTAAATCACGACTAAAGATGTTATGTGTCGGCTGAATATAAAATCTACTTCAGGTTGCAACCAGCTACCTAAGGAGCAGATCTAGGGGACTGTCGGTGCCTCTACAATACTTTTTCACAAAATGTGGGCTGTTCCAAATAAACCTATTTCTTGCACTTCCCAGTCTTTTTGGATTACCTGGGAGTTTAGACAAGTTCTTACACAAATTTTGCGGAACAAATCCCAGAGCTATCCCGATAACTTCGTCGACCCGTGCTTTTACGCCCACATGTCGCTGATCTCGATTTCTAAACTCTTGTATTTAAGACTTTATTATTATTATTATTATTATTATTATTATTATTATTATTATTATTATTATTCCATTAGCTAAAAAGCTTTCTTTCGCACAACCTTCTCCCAACAACCTCCTCTCCATCATATTTTCGTGTTGATCCTCTAGTTGTCATGACATCCACGGCCCCTTTCTGTTACATAGTCTCTCCCTTCTGTGGACTTTGCGGCAATCACAGATTCATTACAACAGGAAGGAGACACAAGTCCTGTTTATGCCCACGACCAAGCACAGAATCACGGGTGAGAAAGAAAAATATTTCTCTGACAACCGCGAGTGTGCGGGCGCTCTCTTGCACAAACAAGCAACTTGCCATAAGCCTTTTCTCGGCCGCATGCCAGCTTATCGGGGCTTAGGAATCTCATGGGCAGGAGTGAAGAGGGGAGGGGGAACCTCGCCGTCTGCGCATGCGTCATTGCTCGTCGCAATCTCGCGGCAGACGCCAGAAGCATTTGTAGCGTCCGAGCAATCAGAGGCCAGATTATAACAACGCCCGAATGCAATCATAAAATCACTTTAAATTAACACAAACGTGTTTCTCTCAATGTGTTTCAGTCATGCGGAAAATATCAATACAATATTTAAGGTTCTTTGATTAATATTTTACGTGGGGATGCTCAGCATCTTAGCGTCCCCTGACGCTACGCCACCGTAATCGGTGACAAAAGACGGCTCACACGACTGAAAGATTCCCTCCGGTCGGCGCCAGCCACGAAGTCTACCGAAGGAGATCAACTTCTGCGTTCGGTGTACGTTCCGAAACGCCGACAGCTACTTGAAAAATAAAGCAAAACTAGAGCCCTTGCGCTCCAGCGACATCACGCGGCGAATGAAGGAACCATGAAGGAATCTGTCAATGCAGCCAATGGCAGCAAAGCCAAGCGTTTCCACGGGAAGCAATATTTATTTACGAGTATTAACGGGACACGCCCTTGACATAATGATAGTAATAATTATTGTCAAATAATTATTTTAAATATCTCACACATACAGCACAAACTGCGTAAAGACCTGTGAAGAGAGCTGTAATCACTGCCTCACAATCTTCCAGATAAGATAACAATGAACCCGACTCGGTTCCAAATACAAAGAATAGTGATAGAAACAGGCAATCTGTTTTCTACGTACATTCGTTAGTACTCATGCAACCAGTGGAGTGTAGAATTGTCATTGAAACTGAGGCAAAATATTTCTACGTACATTCCGTAAACGCAATTCATGCAACCATGGAGTGTAGAATTGTGGTAGAAAAATAGGCAAAATATTTTTACGTACGTTCCTGTAACGCAATTCATGCAACCACTGGAGTGTAGATTGTGGTAGGAACACAGGCAAAATATTTCAATGTACATTCCAGTAGTTACGTAACTCACGCAGCCATGGAGTGAACAAATGTGATAGAAACAGAGGCAAAACATTTCTACGTACGTTCCAGTTCATACAACCACTGGAGTGTAGAATTGCGATAGAAAGAGAGGCGAACTGTTTCTGAGGCCGCGCCCAGCGGCGTGTCTCAGAGGAGCGCGCCCTCTGGATTGGTGGGAGCGCCCTTTTGGGAATCAGGGAGGGCAGGGAGAGATGCGGCTCATCCTGAATGCGGACGTCGTCTCGCGCCCGACAGCGAGCACTGGCGCCGCGGGCGGCGGAGCGGAGTACCACAGGGATCACCCAAGGAACAAGCAACGGCGACGGAGTGTTTCTCAAGCATCGATTGTTTCACTAGCGATACTTTTTCGATACTATCGTAATTGAATATAATAATAATATAAATAATATAATATAAATATAATAATATAAATAATAATATATAAATAATAATATATAATAATAATAATAATAATAATATAATAAGGCACTGACAGTCACCGGATCTTGCGCAAAGTGTTGTAGAGGCACTGACAGTCACCGGACTGCTCCTTAGGTAGCTGATTGCAACCTGGAGTAGATTTTATACTCAGCCGACTCATAACATCTGTAGTCGTGATGTAGTGGAATAATAATAATAATAATAATAATAATAATAATAATAATAATAATGTCTTTATTAATGGCGTGGTTCAGGCCATAGGGCCTTCTCTTCCGACTAACCACTCAATCTACATTAATACAGAGTAGTCTTTTAAGAGGGGGAGGACCAGCTGTACATTTACGTGGAATATCCATAGTATCGATATTTTCTCATTTTTAATAAATAGCTTGAGATAATTATTTGTGTTTAGATAGAAATGTGTGTTTCTATACAGATTCCTGCGAAATAAATTACTGTGTTACTGTACATTAGACTTTTTTGTTAGTGAAACATCTATTAAATATTAATACAAACAGATTTGATCACAGATTCCAATCGGTCGATGTACATCTATAATAATGCAAATAAATTACATGTTATATACACATTTAGAAATATATATGATAAATAATCGTAAATTATAAATAAAATATGTGCAATTAAAAAGCTTATTGAATAAATAGGAAATAGAATTATTTCGTCAACACAATTCATAACAAAGTTACATAATTATTTGTATATTGTCAAAACAATTATAAATTGATATATTTTTTGGTACTATTTATTCAGATATATACCTATTTCTTGATTTATTGTTTTACGAGTATATACTTATGTTGGTTTTGCATGCTCTCAGTGTATTTTGTTATTAAAAAGGGTAGAAAAACTGTAAAGACTTAAAACTATCGGCCACAATATCCATAGCCAACGATAATTTCAACTATCGATTACTATGGATAGACTATCGATGTTTAAGAAACACTACGGGGACGTTGAAGGCATTGCCGTGTTAACTCATGGGCCCGAAAGTCCCGGGCCTAGGGCCCCCCCCCATAATTCTTAAAAATTATTTAATATTACTTTTTCAAAAAAGTAAATTAAAAATCATAAAAATGCCATGTGTGATTTAACGCAAAAATTGGCTTAATGGAATGGAGTGTCATGCATCATTGGATAATATTAATGACATGGAATGTTGCTGGTTGATGCGTTTCAATTTTAAATTGTACAATTCGTTAAAGAGTACGATTTTTCCATGTAGTTATAAATATATGTTTAATTTTTTTATGCGAATAATGTTAAAATGAATCACTAAGAAATGCTTTCAAAATATTAAAAGAAACAAAATACAATGCGAATATGATAGGATTTTCTTTACATTTCAGCGTCGAATTTGAGGGGGGGAGATAGGTGAAAGTAGAAGAGGGTGCCCCCAAATCAAGCTAGGCTCAAGGGCCTCCATGCTGAGAAAAGGGCCCTGGTTCAAGGTGGAGCGAGAGGCACGAAAATGCTGCAAACGGAATCATTTTCGGGTCATCAATGCCTTCGGATATATTTCGTGGCACAACAAGAAAAATCTGAAATTTTCGTCATCTAAAATATCGCTATTTTCGCTAAGGACAGAAAAACTCTTATTGGCGGACCCTGGTAACGAGAAAGTGGATGAATTTTGTACTTATATGTAGTGAATTACTTACTGTAACACGTTATGTATGTTACAATCCACGTTTGGTGGGT
>JAHLJT010008835.1:0-45674 GCA_031308135.1 Acheta domesticus
CAACTCGTCTACAGGGTACAAAACCTATTCCATGATGGAAGAATATTTCTTCAACTACGACCTATACTGTCTTCAGTGTTTGCTTGCATCTGGCTTAAATATTCCATTCAAGAACTTTGTGCCCTCTCCTCAAAATTGCCTCTGGAGCCGCCAATGTCCGTGACTATGACGAATGGTGTGTCACCAGATAATTAAGTATTTCAAGTAAACACGGCAAAGAAACAAGACTGGCCCTTTGTTTGAACAAAAGGGAGACAGTGAACGAGGTCAGCAAAGCGGTGGCTCGCTCATTAGTAATGCGAAACTCACAATCCGAGTGACGAATAAGAATAGAGACCATGAGAATAGACATGTAACTAGATCGCAGAGACGCCTCCGCCAATTACAACACGCGAGTAGGCGGTGGGAGATTCGAGGGAGGTATGAAAGTGTTGATGGATTGATGGAGGGAGGTATGAAAGTGTGATAGCAACTATCACGAATGAAATATTCCTTCCTCATTGCTTACTACTCATTCGAATTCCTTGAGAAAAGCCACACGAAGTAGATCGAGAACAAAAACGGGCAAAGGTGTAGGACAATCGCTGTCTGGCTCGCGAAGCTAAGGGACCCTGGTACAGTTCGTAATCCTGCAGAGCGCTGTGATAGCTCGGCGAGCATAAAGCGCGGTCACCTACCAGCTTAAGGGCCTCTTCGATGAACAATTTTGGAATACGAATGTGTGTACCGTGGGGGTGACGAATTCTAAGGAACCGTGCATCCCAACATAGAAAATGTTAATTGAAAAGGCCGCAAATGTAAATAGCGGCATTGACAGCGGCACCCCAGGGCAGTAGAGGGGTGTCCAGAGAGTCTTTAGGGTGCCTTCCCATGGGGCCACTCGGTGGCGCCACCGCGAAGCGGCAAAGCTCTTCAGACACAGCTCATCGACCGCGCGAGAGGAAGGTTCGTGAGTCACACCGCTGTGGACTCACACCCAACACTCACCGTGCTGGATACTCGGGATTGACATGAAATTTCACCAGCTGATAGAACACCATGCAAAACCTATATACAGTGGCGTAGGCTCAATGTATGCGAGTGATGCGTTGCATCCCCTAGATTTTCATTACTTTAAACTATTTTCAGTAAAGTAATTTACTTTCTTCCGTAAGCATCTCCCTCTGTTTGTATATTCCCTCCCGCCATTTACGTGCGCTCTCCAATAGGCGGTATTTCCTTCGCTGGATGTGACGGGACCAGAAGCATCCCTTGAACGACATCGCTACGTTGGTGAGGTCATTGAACTCACGGCCATGCGCTGTGTGCAAGCTGTGTGGTTTCGACGGCCGATGATGTGACCAGCTTCTCACATCTCAGGCTTCTGAGTTCTCATTGGCGTTTTTGTATCCCCTCCCAAGAACCTTCCATACCCCTCCTCTGATGCAGTCATAATTCGGCCGTACGCCTGGGAATCACAGACGTCACGTGCCGCGATTGTGGGCCCCGAAGCGGGGAGCGGGGCGCGGGGGGCAGACGGCACGACTGACTTTCTACACAACTCATGCACGTCTTCCAACTATGCTTAAGCACATTTCAACCTGATTCAGTTTAGGTGGGTAAGACGATGTGTGTTAGCAGGCCTGACAAAACAAGATCACTGCCTTCATGTAAGAAAATAGTAGGTAGGGACAGTCCGTGAAGTCCAAACGGTGGTGCGATGTGATTTCGTTCGTCTTGTGTGTCCTTAGTTGTAGCGTAAATGCTGTTTCGTACTGAATGTGCGTTAAATAGACTTCATTGTTCAAACTATGATACGTTAAAGAGAATCGTGAATTCGAAATTGTAACGTGAAAGAATAAAACGTGTGTGTGAAAGGACGCGACATGGCACGCACATCCAGTACATTTATGGCAGCGGATGAGTTACTTGTGACATAGAACAGTAGTGAAACGTCTCATTGTTCTATAGACAGGATTCTTCAAATTCCGTTCTTTCTCCTATCTGAAAGACTTAAGGTAATTAGTGATTGATAACCAAGACAACGCGAATCGATCTCGAGTTCGAAAATTAGGTATGTACTTTTTTATGGTTTATTTTTAGTTTTGTTTTGTTTATGGAAGTTAGTGCATACAGTGAGAAATTGGTGATTTTCAAGTAAGATTCAGTAGGTATCTAATTTGCAAAATAAACTTTTAAAATACTTCAGAGTAAAATAAAATGAAGCAGACTTTAAATATTTGGAATTATGCCTTCAATCTGTAATATCATGATCGCATCCCACATCAACTAGTCAGGAGACGCCACTACCTATATATGCAAATTTTGAAGTGCTATGGAATATTATAAATAGTGATTTATAGGCATTTTGTATCAGGACCTTTCGTGACCTTCGCGCTTTCCGCAGCGGGCGAGCCGTTGCTTCGGCGGTTACGCGGCGTCCATCAGCTGGGATCAGATTTCCAAGCGCGTTCGTTTAAGAATTCGTATTTATCTTTTCTTTATTGTATATGTTTATTATTTATTTTTTATTATTTACTGATTTGTTGTGAATTTATTTACTTACGTATTAATTATTTAATAAGTATTGTCTGATTAATTAAACCACATTGTAATCTTTAAATCCTGTAAATAATGTCAGTATGCATTTAATTATTGCATTCGAATTACTCATGTATGTGTTCTCGTCCTACTGGTCCATCTGAACTTGTAAAGAAAACACCCGTTTTTCTCACCCCGCCTGCCCTCCAAGTAACTGAGACCTTGCCGAAAAGCCGATATTGCAGGCGCGGTGTATGAGTAACGGCCGCAGAACCAGCGGCGAGCAGCGATTTCCGCCCTTCCACGGTCGGTAAGGTCAAGAAAGATCCCAATACTAATAATCGCAAAAACACTACTTGCGGTGCTTCATAGCACGTAAAAATGTGTATGTAGGGGTTTTGAAAGGTGCTGAACAAGCTGGTAAACTCTCAAGTCAATCCGAGTATCCAGGATGGTGAGTGTCAGGCGACTGAAAGGCAGGAAGCATGCAAAAATCGGTTCAGAGGCGCGTGTATATTGCGATTTTCGTAACTTTGTCCCCTGACAGGAATCAACTGTTTCGCTGCCATCCAATCGGGAGCTTATATTCCGGACAGTGACGTCACTACGGTGACGTTCAAGCTCCCTATTGGATGAACCCGTGAACAACTAATTCCTGTCAGGGGCTAAGTTACGAAAATCGCAGTATAGCGTGAACGCTGCCAGTTAGAACTGTGGTCTGCCTGGAGCTGGAGCGGACGCGCTTCTCGCGGGTGCTGGTGGCGGAGTGTGAATACATTCATTTAAACAAGTACTTTGTCAGAAGACACGCCTCTCGGACCAAATTAGTAATATGGATTCTAATCGGGCTAATTAACTGCAATCCGCCCGCCATAACTGGCTAGCCGAGAGCCGCGAAGTATCCTGAACATTATTTCGTTCATTTGGATTTATCGGTGAAAATCAAAACTGTTTCATTGCTTTTGTATTTTCCCGAGGCCCTGGGTATATTGCAAAACCATTGACATCACTCACAAAGTTATAGTCTTCTTGGGTTTCTCTCAATTTCTGCGCATAATATAGATAATAATAGTAATAATTCTAATTGACTTTTTATAAACTAAATAAATAATGAAACCACGCACCCTTTTGTCGTTCATGACTTCTGTGAGATAGCATCCCGCGTGGCATGGCGAATAAAAGTTGTGAATGACTCTGTTACGCAAACAGGGGTGTACTTCATCTCTCTTCCACAGTCGCAAGCGAAGTTGCACGGTGCTGTCAGATTCCAGCTGGGGAATACCAAAGAAAAAAACACTCATTTCATTGCAATATATTAGTTTACTTTTTAATTACAGACGTGTATGTTTATTAGGAATACTGCAATAGTTTATAATTAATGTTTCATCTGCTCCCCCTCTTCCTCGACTGTTTTGCCCTTCCCCTCCTTCCTCTATTTTTGGAATTTCGTTTTAGGCAGTTGTTCATTTGTAAAGGCAGGCTGGACTCCAGATAAGGAAATTTCTATAATAGCGAACTTCAGACCTACTACAACCCTTTAAAAAATCAAAAGGTGTATCAAATTAGCCCGCCTGATGGTGCTAACAAGATACCTACATTGGTGGGGCCAAAGAGGTACCGCTTGATGTCTCTACGAATTTTAATTGAGAAACAACGAGCGGGCTTTAGTGATCTTAGGACCTTAGGGTTTAGTGTCTGAACAGTATTTTTTTTATTATTTTTTCTTTTTTTTACTTTCTCGCCTTACGGATTGTTTTCTCTTTTGCTTTGCCCAAATACTATAACATTTTGAGTTCCTGTTATTTGGTCATTAATAAAAGATATGTCCAATTATTAGCTACTTTTTTCTCACTTTTGGATATCAATAAGTAATCATTCTTAAAGTGTTTCAAATTAGCCCCAATTTTTTTTCTATATCATATTGATCCTATTTGTTTCATATATTAATTTCTTCCACATTATTTCTTCTATTAATACGTAGTTTCTGGTCCAGCCCGTGTGTGCTACTGAGCTCATGGTATGGAGTATCTTGAGAGCGTTTACTTTCTCGTATGCAATGTAGATAAAATATTGAAATAGTACAAATATTCGAACTCGAGAATTCACGGAAGAAAATATTGTGGTCTGATCCTTTTTTGAATCTCCTGTCCCTCAAGTTTTTTTTAAAATATTAATAATTTTCGCGGACAGTTACAACACCTAAAATGTTGGCAAAGATTCTTCTGTCTGTCTAAATGATTAAATTAAATTTTTCAACCACTCACTGAAATATCATTTCATATTATGCTTCTGACCTTACTCCGGAACCTAGTAGATTAACAAATATCGAAAGAACATGGGTAAATGTTTCACTCACACACGCCTCATCACGTCGAGTATACTGCGATTTTTCTAACTTTGCCCCTCAAGGCCGCTCAAATCCCATCTTCGCGATGGAATATGTCACGGTATTTCTCATCTTTCTCAGTCGTTCCGCTAGATTTCGCGTGATCGCAACCGTATCAAGCAGTGCTTGCGATCATGCGACTTCTACCGGCAAGACCGAGAAAGACGCGAAATCCCGTATGATATTCCATCGCGAAGATGGGCCTTAAGTGACTTTGAGGGGCAAAGTTAGAGAAATCGTAGTATAGTGAAGCCGAATCAAAAGAAACGCTTTGAGGCCAATGCATTGTACCTGCCATCGTTGCCAGAGGCCCCATGCAGTCGGTTGGCGGGACAGCCCAGGAAGGCCCAGCTGCAGTAGCCAACCACATCCAGCACCTCAGCAAAGACGTTCCAGGCTGCCAGGAAGCGTGGCCGGGGGCGGAAGCGCGTGATCAGCAGCCCCGACGCTAGCACACCCAGCGCGGAAAACACTAGGCCCACGGACCCTGTAAAGCAACAAGAGAGACAAAGAAAATTACACAGTTACTAGTTGAATGTGGCGTCGCCGACGCTGTTAACTGCTTTAGAAGTATTTTCGTGTGTTGAAAATTTCTAAATGTCATGCATTGCTTTGTTTAAATAAATTCTTACAGTATCTGGCATTGGACTGACCAATGAATCGTAATAGCTGATAATAGTATTCTCCAGTTCAAAAATTCCCAACACTCAATGGCCTTGCGTGTTCCCTCCATAGGAGATATGAACTTGTAATATTGCACATTGTAATCGCCGGAAAAAATATTTGCAGGTATGGATGATGCGCATAGATATAATTTAGTACAGCTACGTTTCGGAAGCTTTTTTGTTAATATGTACAAAAATGCATATAAAAGGTCACCTGTAAGCTGTTCTTCGGCGTTATTCCCTAATAAGATAATTCTCAATTAGTTCCAAAATTCTGTTGCAAAATCTTCTAAAACTGCATTTGATTCTTCCTCGAATTCGCTTAACAGTTTCATATTTTTGTCTCCTAATTTTTGAAGAGATTAAAACTGAACAAACGCAGTCTAATTTGTGTCCACTTCTACTTTCGCAATTGCTCTATTAATAATTTTGTAGGCAAATCTACATAAACATTAAAAGGCGACTGTTTTGTATATTTATGTAAATAAGCTGTTATATTTAATAACAATATGTTGTTAGTCACAGTCATTTAAAAATCGGTATTTGCACGCTTAAGAACGTAAATGTGAGAAGTCGAACGTAAGAATATAAATGTCCTTTCATTCTCTAGCAATACTCGCTGTTTAGTTTCCTCCCAATCCATTTTAAGTTCATCATCAAATTTAATAAGTTCCAAGGCAATACAGTTCTTAGGTTTTTGCAAATTAATTTTTAAAAATACGGCAATACGGTTGAAAATGAAATGAAATTTGCTGCACGATTCATTTAATTTAGAAATGGCAACAATCAATATAGCCATCCTCGTGAAAGAAAATTATGGTGTCGTGGAGTGAAAATTGCCTCTGGTTACAGGCATTTAATGAACGCCACCTACAGACATCTAATTAGGTGACGTTGGTTCCCGATCTACGCAGTAAGGTCGCCGCGCCAAAACAAGCAAAATCACGTTTTTTGAAATTTCGTGTTAGAGTATTCTGGCCGGATCCGAAAACAAATGATCAGTGCCCCACCAGGAGACCGAGTCGCGTCGAAGGACACCTCGTAAGTCTCGATTGGTGCACGGGTAGTGGTCTAACCGCGAGAAACGGATCCGCACCCGCGCACACTCGCAGTTAACCAAATCTATAAGGTGATTCATGTTGTTATGCCAATAAACATAAAACTAGTGGTGCTCCAACAGCACTTACTTTCCCGTATTAGAGGAAACAGCCACGTAGTACTGAAATATTGCACATTATGCGCTACTACCATCTGAGTTTATAACTCACTGTTTCCATCGCAGTGTTGTCAGAACTATGTGAATTCTACAACTGCACAAAAACAGAATACAAAAGTTTTGTAAATCTGTATTGGAAAAAGAAGTCTGATACCCTGGACAATATAGAAATGCATTCCATAGAGCCATGATTAGAGAAGAGTATTTTAAAACCATGAAACAAATTCTCTACTCACTACAAATGGTACAGCATTTGGTGCGAAAACTAAATATTTTCATGCAAATATCAACATAAATCAGACAATTATAACTCCTTTTCATACAGCTCAATCAGGTCACAACAATGGCACGTAATTCACAGATATTCGCGAGTGCAGAATAAATTCCATTGTTGCAGACCCTGCATTGTCGCTATTCTGAAAACTATTAATTCTTTTTACTTATTTCAAAATAAACAATTTCCAAAATATTAATGTGTAAGTGTATAACAAACGTCGAATGTAAGAAACGAAGAAAGAAATAATATACAAAATTGCACATTGTAATTTACGACGCACCCAGCTGTCCGAATTGCAGTAACTTTACACCGGGCTATTATGTTTGTCATGAAATTATAGAAAAACTACTCGTATTTAGAAAAATGAATCATGACCTTATGTGAAGATGTGGTTTTGATAAATACATGTAATTGAGAAAAAATTGTATTTTTAAAATTGTAGTTGTAAGAAAACGACGAAAACGAATCGCAGTCTATTCCGGCTATTATGTTTGTCAGGAAATCATAGAAAAACTACCGATATTTTCAAAAAATTTATCATGACCTTATTTGAAGATCTGTTTTTGATAAGCATATTTCATTAAGAAAAACAATTGTGTCTTCACAATTGTAGTTGTAGAAAGTGTACAATTGTAGTGTGCACAGTTGTAAAAATGTACTAGTGGTGCTACAGAATGGCACAGACTTTCCCGTATTAGTTTTCTATTTCCTTGGGTCTTCGCTAGCTATTCGGAATTGCCACATACTCTTTCTTGCCAGCTACCATCTATCACCGCCAAAAGTACATTTTTTTGTCATTTTCTTAATTTTTCGGTTTCCTATTGGTAGAACGGAAACATTAATTTTAGAATATTAAAGAACACAAAAACCTAGCCGTAAATGGCAATTTTCTTTTAAAAATTATGTGCCGTTTAAGAGAAAATGGCGTTTTAGCGCTACTAAAAATGCGAAATTTGAAGCTCATTTTCACAGAAAATTTTTTGAGTTTTCAAAATACTTTATTGAAGTTATTTGAAGCACTTTACACTCACAAATATAATCATCTTTTACAAATTGCGGATAATGTGCATATTAAAGATGTGAGAGATCTTTCAAAAATTTACATTTATATAATTTTTGAAAAAAACAAAAAAAACTCAAAATAAACTTCACGCTATACTAATGAGTGTAATTAGCACTATCCGTTAAAAAAGTTTCAAGAAAAAAATTGCAGCCATATACGAGAAAATGACGTTTGAGCATTTCTGAAAATGCCGAATTTGAGCTACTTTTCACAGAAAACGGTAGTGTTTTCGAGAAACTTTACTGACATTATTTAAAGGCATATATACTCGTAAATATAATAATGTAAAAAATCGCCGACAATTGTAAATATAAACGACGTGAGAGACAAGTAAAAAAATTTACATTTTGGTAATTTTTTGAAAAAACCAACCGATAGACCAAAATGGCTTTTATGTCATTGATAGAGTACATTACCACTATCCTACCAAAAGTTTAAAGAAAAAATTTGGAGCCGTTTTTTGAGAAAATTTTGTTTTTGTAATTTTTTAAAATTGCACATATCGCACGCAATATTGCACGAAACTACCAAAATTGTGAAAAACCATTTACCATGACCTTTATTAAAGAACTCAATATGCAGAACAATTTTATTTGAAGAAAAAATCTCTATCTTCCATTTTGTAGTTGGAGAAAGACGCCGAAAAAAATTCAAACTTTCACAATTTTCGAAAATTCAGAGCTGTACGTGAAAATCGGACCTATGCCATGTTAAAAAGTGTATTTTCCTCTCTTCATACAAGAAATTGTAAAGATAAAAAATTTGGAGCCGTTTTTGAGAAAATGTTGAAAATCCCCGGGGGGCTTCCATATAAAGTACCCCCAAATTTTAAGAATCTTTTTCCAAAATCACAAACTTCGACTAGAATCAGATCGACGGGGAATATCCATTTTGGAAGAAATCGTACGTATGGTTTAGGCGCTAGCGTTGACACAGACGGACAGACGGACGGAATTCCTTTCAATTGATTTTTCGGTATCAAGGACCAACAAAACAGGGTTTCTGGCTACACCACGTGTTAGGGGATTTTTTTTCTTAATTTAGCAACTGGTTTTATCCACTTATTCGTTTTCACGGCCCGGCAATTAATTTTTTTCCGCCGAAAATTGGCCATTTTTTCGCGCAGCATTACATAACTTTCCCTATACTACGTATATCACTCCGTGTATACGTACGTATATTGGAAAGTAACAACTTTTATAAATGGTGGTAGTTTTGCACTACATAATATTTATACATTGGTTGGTTGGAAAGTTCAGGATTGTTTTGACCTTTCTTGCGTTATTTATAGTAGTCTGAGGATTTTCCTCTCTTTTACTTCAACAACCTACATCTAATTAAACTTACTTCATAGGCGACTCTGTCACGTCCTTATTGCTTTTATCTTCGCGAAATTGTAGCTGAAATGGCCTAAACTCGCACAGGTGTCACTGTCACGTCCTTGTTGTGCACTGATTACTATTTACACTATTTACATTTTATCTGAACAATCACTTCACTATCTTCTTTGACAGGGTGTAGGGGCCATCGAGGGGCTCCGGGTGGTGGCGCGGGAGTCTTCAGGTGAGGATTGGCCTCCGCCAGATGATCGGGCATCGGCCGAGGCGGCCCCCGCCGGGTACCGCTTTATTTTATTTACACACACGGCGGTACTCGGCAGGGACCAGGTCTACTTGGGCGGTGTGCTTGTAATAGCAGGCGGCACTACCATTGATCGCTTCGGCGATAATGCGCTTCTCTTGTGTTTGATCGCGCTGGTCTTTAGTAATTTATTTAGTACCGCCATGCTATTTGGGCACCACTCACCCAGGGCTCCTACCACAAGTGGTAGGAACTCGACCTCCCTGAAGTTTCTGGCTAATAGAACGGGGCGCACTTCTTCTTGATATTTGGCGGCCTTTCTGCATACTTCTCTTCAAGCTTCCAATGGTCGCTGTCTTCACGGCGGCATCGAACAGACAGCTTGATGGCCCCGCACCATTATCAGGTCTGGGCGTCGCCGGCCTCCTACCAGCCTGGTCTTCATACAGCACAGACCATCCGTTCGCTACGGCCGCGTTTTTTAAGGTGCATTAGCACGCGGTGTGCCGCAGCTGCAGGATGGCACATGTGTGTCAGCATTCGGAAATGACATGTCGATCGTCTCTGCAGCAGGTATTCTGGATTGTTTTTCTGCTTGCAGCCGCGACGGCATATTCTGTTTACTTTCTCATTCTGAGGTTGGAAATTTAACTTCTTTGAGCTGTTGAGGCGCGCGGCGTGTATGAATTTGTATACGGGCGGCCTCATATTTTCGCCCGAGCGGAGGTAATAAGTGGACTCACGACCTACGCCCATGGTTGCCGAGGCATAGATGCCCTGCAGCTCCTGCTCCCGCCACCTTTTCGCATGTGCTTTATGGATCAACGAACGTATTAGTTTAACTAATAGATGGCGCGACTTTAGATTGACCCGGGCGGGGGCGTCTTCTTCTTCTTCCTCACCGTTGGTATCAATGACTGTTGCGAGAAATTGTTCTAACTCCTCTGTACTTCCACTACGTATTACTTCCGCTGGGGCTGCCGTCAAGTTGGGGAGGGGGATGACTCCATCCTCATCCGTCTCGGGCTGAATTGGGTCATGAGCGGGCAGGGCCGTGGTGCCTACCATGCCGGTTGGGTCAGTGTTCTCCGCTGTGGGCACGGCCACCTCAGCGTTCGCGCTCCGGTCCGGGGCGGTGCCATCAGCTGCTTGCGACAGACGCTCCTGCTCCGGGGCGTCTGCGTCTCGGGTCGGGCCGCTGCAGCCGTTTGCGTCAGGTAGGTCCACCGTGCACGTTCTCTCCAGGGCGTCGCCGCAGGTAGCATCGGGAGGGTCACCGACGCACGTCTGCTCCGGGGCGGTGCTGCCGGCTGCAAAAGGCAGTATTGGAGGCTCCCCGTTCATAGCAGGGTCCAGGGCGTCAGGGGGAGACGGGTCAATGGAAGGGCCCGTGAGGAAGTCCCACGGAATCCGGATGTCGGCGAACCATTCCTCTTGTTCTGCGCCGTCGATTTGTAGCTCTCCGTCGTCGTCGTCCTCCTCCTCATCCGCCCCCGCATTCAGCGCGTCACCGCGCCGCTTCGCAGTGGCGCGGCGCGACTGTTTGCGGATGGTGAATTCTCGCGGCAGCTCGATGTATGGGAGACCTCCGTCCTCCTCAGTCCTGGGTGGGCGCCATAATAGCCCAAGCCGTCGCGAGGCTTGGCGGGCTCGGGTGAAGGTCGATCTACCAGGCGCACTACGGTCGTTCGGAGCCCCCGAGAGGTACGTATATATATCAGCGTCTTCGGCACCCACATGCTGACAGTATGCGGCTTCCATCTGAAGGTCTGTCATCGCTGACGTTCGTACCATCGGGTCGGGGCTTGTTAGCAACTTAAATGCGCTGTCAACTGACCACACGTCCGCTTCAGTGGACGCCTCTAATAGTCCGATTCCACCGTCCTCCCTGCCGGCATACAGGAAGGCGGTGGAGGAGCCATGGCTGAGGGACAAGAACTGCCTAGCCCTACTTCGGACAGTCTTGTCGTATTGCCGGAGCATTGAAATTGTATAGCGGCCTAGCCTGAGGGGAAAGACGGTGGCTGGCTGTACAAACTGTACCAGCGCGTCGACTTTTTGATGGTCCCGGAGCTGAGATGATGCTATATTATCTAATAATCGGACCTGCTCGTTCAACCCCTCCCAGGACTCTACTAGATTGAATCCTACTGGCTTTCCAAGGTATTTAACGGCTTCCCCCTCAGTCATGCGGGGTATGGGGGTGTCTTCAAGTTTTAATGTAGCTTCAAGTTCACGCCTCCTTTTTATGCACAGTGTGCGACATTTTTGAGGCTTTAGTCTGAGTCCTAATGTCTTAAGTGTGTAATTAGTGAGATCTAGTCTTATTTGGAGATCCTCCGGGGATCTGGCCATGACAGCCAGGTCGTCCGCATAAGCTAGAACTGGGGGGCAGTGTCAACTGCTTGTTCTTCTAGTTTTTGTAGTACGGGATCTATAACGAGGTTAAAAAGAAGCCCACTTAGTGGGCACCCTTGTCTGATGCCGCACCTAATCGGTATAGGGTCTGATAGTCCCTCTGGTGTCATTATTCGGGTGGTGGTGCCATCATATAGTTCAGTTACTATTTCCGTGAAGGCACCACCGACCCCTACTGCCTCCAGAGCGGCTCCAATTGCCGCATGCGGGACAGAGCCGAAGGCGTTTGCAATGTCTAAGAGTGCCAGGCTTAGGCTGGTCCGTCCAGTTGTGGCGCGTAGGAGCTCCCTGCTGAGCATGTAGTTCTGCTCCAGCACACCATCAAAGGGGCGGAAGCCTTTTTGTGCCTTCGCAAGGGCATTGTTTGTCTCTATCCATCGCGTGAGACGGGCAGCCCACAATCCGGTATAAAGTTTGTAGATTGTTGCCGTGAGAGCAATGGGGCGCCAGTTAGAGGGATCGTTTTCATTTCCGCCTTTGTGGATTAGGATCGTGCGTGATTGTTTCCATTCACTGGGTACTTTGCCTGACTTTCTAATTACATTGAGCAGTGGGGTAAGTAACTTGGCATCTGGATCTATCTGTTTGAGATGCCCGTAGGAAATTCGGTCCCCCCCTGGGGCGGTATTGGCACTGAGGGCAAGTCTCTTAGCCACTTCTTCTTGGGTAAACTCGGTAGTGGTTAATTCATCCCGCTCAGTGACTATTTGGAATGTATTACTGTATTCTCCTTCATGTAGTTGACTATGTATAGCCGTGAAAAATTCAGTCAGCTTGGTTCGGCTGATGGGACATCTATTATTATTGTTTTTGTTGATTACCCGCATCGCCTTTCGGCACTGCGTTTTATATGTGCGGTCTAATTCCTTTTGTATGCGGGTCGCTTGCTCTTCAGGGCTGCACGAAGGCGGGACGTAGTCATCAGAATGTTTTATTTTGAGACCTTTCCTAATTTCCCTTACGTATGCACTGTAAACGTCCTCAATTTCTTGTTGCGTTGCGCCATGTGAGTTGCGCAGTAACTCCCATGCCTTATCTACTGCTACTCGCAGCTCTGGAGTGACTAGTGGTGGGCGGTTTCTTCTCCTGTTTGGTCTTCGGTTGGGGGCTGTCGTTACTCGGTTTTCTGTGAGAAGGGGAGGGAGAGGAGGTGTTTCGTCAGCGGTCTCGTGCCTGTTAGTGCGGGGGCAGTTGACGGACTCACTCGTGCAGCCTCTGTTGGCGCCGCGCGGTGCTGCTGACGCTGTGGTTGCGGCGGTGGTGCTTGCGGCTGTTCATGAAGGTGGGGGGAGGGGGAGAAGTCTGGTGATTGACGGGATGGGGTGGGTAGGCGGGGTTGCGGGAGTGGGAGGCTCCGGCTTGGTGCTCCCCTATGCTGTGATATTTCGGGTGGAGGGGCAATGTTTAGGGAGAGGAGGGGTGGTGGGTAGTGGTAGTTGCTGCTGGCCTCACGCGGTGCGTTACTAGGCTGGTTGCCACCTGCTTGGGGTCTGGGCGGAGCATGTTCACTGCGGCGGTCTGCTATTGGCGCGCCATCTCTTCTGGATGCAGGCGCACGTTGTTGGCCGGTCGTACTCTTCTTCAGTTCCTGATGCCGCAGTCCTCACTGCGCGTTGCCTTCGTTCACGTCGCATTCGGTTCTCTTTTTATGTTTCTTGTTGCCTGGCTACCAGTTAGGCGGTTTGTTGTCACCAAAGAGGGTAGCATTTGTTCGGCCCGGTCAGGGGAGGGGCGTCTTTCTTGTGTTTGTTCTTCTTGCCTGTAGAAGGGTGTGGACTGGGAAGGGGTGTTTTCTCCGCAGTCGTGCCCTCTTGCGTGGGCGTCCGAATCGTTTATTGTGATAAGGTGTCCTGTAGCTGGCTCTGCAGCAACGTCACCAGGGAGAGGAAGGAAAAGGTCCGCGGCCGCAAGGAGACGTCTTCTCTGTGATACAAAGGTGTCGGGTCTATGCCTCTGCGGGTCCTCCATTGGACGTCGCTGCTTGCGAGGTAGATGGAGGCGCCTGTGGAGGCTAACGTTTGATATTTGGGAAATATTTTCCGCATCCCACTGCTCCGCATTTTGCGGGGAGTGCATAAGCTGGAAGTTGTGGGGCTTGTGCATGTGCAGCCTCGCTACATTGTAAGCGATGGCCGTCCCATTTTTCTCCTTCCTGCGTGAATGACGCACAACCAATGCAGAAGAAGCGGACTCTTCTTATGCCATGCTTTGTACGCATGTGATAAATGATGTGCGACTTTCGGGATTGCAAGTGCACAGCGCTAGTGACTACTAGGTCACATATGGGGCAAATTACCGAAGACTGTAGTGGCATTGGTATCCCCACCACCTGTCCTCCTTGATATAAGTGCGGCTGAATAAGTTTACCGTCTATAGCCACATTCTCTCTAGCCGTCCTTGGGTTAAATATAGGCCCCTTGATGTGTGTTTGCGCTGGCTGTAGGAATTTACATGTATTTACATGGTGCACGGCGTGTGCCCAAGCTCCGCAGCCGAGACATTTAAATTTCTGTGGTAGGTGCCCATGTGTTGTTCGCACATGTCTACTTAGTTGTGCAGTTCGTTCCTGTGCCTTTGTGTCTCTCGATATTGGCTCGTAATGTTCTGGGCATATCGGACATCTGATTGCTTTTGGAATTGGCAGACTGATAACTATCGTTTTCCTTTTTATGTAGGGTTGTACCAGGTAAAGCTCTGTTTTAGCGTTTAGCTGTACTGGGCGTTGGTTTCGTCTTCACTTTGGCTGTTTGTGGGATTAGTATCGTGGGGGTGGAATGCGCCCTATTACCGCTGCTTGCTGCTTCAGTTTCTATTCGCGGCACCGGTATGGGGCTAAAGTCCCGGACGGCCTCAGTGGTGAGGGGGGGGGCAGAGGGCGTGCTTCGGTTTTGCAGGGGGTGAGGATGCGCTGTTGACCCCTATCTGCGTGTGGTCGGTGTTGGCATGCAGGGACTGAGTAGAAAGAGTCTGCTGCCTAGCGAATGGATTTCTACTGAAGTTTTCTGCATACGCGTCCCGCTGGTTAAGCTCCTCTTCCGTCCAAGCCATGACTCGTATTGGGTTGTTGTTTGTTGTGGCTGGGGGGTGGGGATCAGGGGGGTGCTTCGCTCCTGTGTGGCCCTGGGTTGGGCTTCTTCTATTTCCATGATCGTTGACATATCTGTTTGATTGTTGGGGCAGTCAAGTCGATGGGTTCGTTTCAAGTGCCGATGGCGTGGGCTCAAAGGAGCTAAATGTGGCCATCAGGTGTTTCAACTTGTATTTCTGGGGCTGTATTCTGAGGTTGCGGAGGCGATGGCGTTGTAGTGTAACATCAGATACACTCGATGATGAGTTGGCTCGAGAGAGGGCCTTTACCTTCCTAGCCGGCTGAATCCGCCTTTTAAGGCGCTGTGCTAAGGGCATCGTGTCAGGGCTATTGCTGCCACTCCTTCTTGCGTTGTATACATGCAACGTTTCATTATTTGCTCCGGGGATAACTGATTGAGATGGTCGAGCAGCTCCATTGATATCGCCGGGGGAGGGGAGAAGGCGATTTCATCTGCATCCGGGAGTTTGATTGAGTGTCGTCTTCCATTATACACTGATCACTTAACAGTTTAATAAAGTTTTTATTCAGTCCTTATTACAATATACTATAGAAGATGGGGGCCGACGCGGAATTGGGCGGCTGTTTCAGGCTCAGCGGGCGGCAGAAGCGGACGCGGGGCACCGATCAGCAAGGCGGGGGCAGCCCAGGGGAGGGTGCTGTCCATCAGTCAGTCGCGCGCGTGCTCGTGTTTCAATGTGCAGACTTCTTTGTTTTGTATGACCAAAGGGGGTTGCTCGCACTCTATGCGTCACTTTATGTATTAGAGTGGGTATTAGTTATGGCGAGGTTTCAGATATTCGCAGGCAGATGGTGCTAGTATCGCATACCTCTATATTGTCTAGTAGGTCACAGTGCGTTCCAAGGTGGCGCTGTGCGCACCTCTTGCTCAAACTTACACTTATATTGGCATTAAAGCGAATCTATGACTATCTCATCCTATCTCGCTCTCAATCGAAGGGGATAAGCGAAGGGTTACAGAACCCTGGGTGCTTCAAAAATGGCCTCCGGATCCATCGTGACTCGAACTAGTCACCTTGTGTTCACGAGCCCTATGCTTTAACCGCTTGCGCTACGGAGGCAGTTGCTAATTGCACCTTAGATAGTGGTTTATACGAGCACGATGGAGGGTGGCCATGTAATGGGCGCTTTTTCTAGTTGGCAAGTTTTCATATATTCCTGCGGGAGCAGGAAGTTGGCAAGTTTCCCAATCACTATATATATATATATGCTTTGTCTGGGGGGGGCGGCTAGCCTCAGCTCCGTTGCGGCGGCCTGGCAGCGGCTTACATGTCGCTACGGTAGGAATTCTGCACATTTCCACACGAAAACACACGCAAATATGATTCAGCAACCGGGGACACGAACATACACACGTCCCCGCCCCGCTGAGCGGCGCAACCGCTTTTACTTACATTCGGAAGCCCACATTTCGTTCGCATCCGCCATTACCATCACCGCCGTCGGACCCACGCCGGCCACCTGTGAAGTTTATCTTCTCATATTTTCAATATTTACGTCACAGAGTAAATATGACTCATAGGCAGTGTCGATGGTCACAGTAGAATCACAATTAAACACTTTTTAACGCGGTCCAATCACTTTAATCACAAAATATAAGCACTTTTTCAGGAGCGACTCCTATACACGTCCGCTTCCATACAACGTATACGGGAAAGTACGTATACGGGACGTATACGTACGTATACGTACGTATACGTACGTCCAAACGTACGTATACGGGAAAGTAAAAATAGCGGTCTCACAAACAGAGGCGTATCTAGGTATTCAGGCGCCCATGGCAAGCACAGAATCTGCGCCCCTATCAGGATACTTCAAATTAGGGGTGTTATTTGCTTTAGCGTATATATTCTAAATAGCGCCCCCCTGTGTGAGGCGCCCATGGCACGTGCCATGTCTGCCATACCGTAGATACGCCACTGCTCACAAATGACTCGCGCAACTTTTCTTGAACGATGGATTGAAGAAATGCGGGTGGAGGTATTAGTTACGAAACCGGCCACTAGATTTTATGAAGCACTGACAATCTCTGGAGAATCAGTCATGTCTTCGAAACTTTCTCAGAAGTTCGAGGTATCTCCTATGATGGATCTTTACCTGCCTCGGTTATATCTTTGGATTTTTTGGTGAAAATCACGGTTGTCCGTGATTTTCACAGACAGAAGTTCTCATCTTCAACAGAAAATAATTTATTATTTTAATACACTAAAGATGTATTTGGAATGTTGTCATCAGTACTGGCTGCGAGCTTTTGCCGTCAACTGTTCATTGTGTTAGTGAGGGGGAAGCAAGGTCATCGTTCAAGAAAGTTGCTCGATTATACTTGGACTAGCGTACCCGTGCGTGAATTCTCGCATATTAAACCCCACCCTTTCCCTTTACATTTGTATATCCTCTCCATTAAGAAGGAAAGTTTTTAATGAAACATGTATATTTGTTTCAAAAATGTATGTATAAGTACATTAGAAGTACATTAGTCTATAAGTACATTAGAAGTGTAACTTCTAATGTACTTGTCGAGTATCAAACAAAAATAACAATGGAATTGACGTTGGAAGCAAATTTTCAATAAAGGTTAATGCAGCATTATAGAGAGATGTTCTTGGAATAATTCATACTTTTTAAAAAATAACATTTGAAGAAATTATTCAATCTCACTTGAGAGTTAGCTTTTGCCTTTCCTTGATAGTCACAGAAATAATAGAAAAGGTTTTTACTCTTGAGAAAGAGTAAAGTAGTGCGAAAATACCGCATTGAGAAAGTACACCCTACTCTTTGCAATATTATTTAACTTTTTTTGATTTGTTACGAGGAACAGAGGGGGTTTTGGCAGAGGCGGGATTTCGGATCTTTCATTGGGGGGGGGGGCAAATTTGGGCGCTATTATGAACACGAAAAATTCGTTTATATGAATGGTTATAATTAATTGTGCTGTAACAATGTAATTATACATACACTGTTTTCAATTATTATTGAATGTTATTATTTAATTGATTATTATTGAATGTTATTATTATTTAATTGATTATTATTGAATGTTATTAATTAGATTAGTTGAACACAGAAGTGACAATCCTCATTGTTATTCGGTCCGAACTGTAAATTCAACAATGTATTTTTCTCAGTGAATCATATATTGAAATATTGAAAATTTGTATTGTTTATTATGATCAAAAATGTTTACTCATAACTGTAGGATACATATTTTGAAATCTACATTAATAAATTATTTTAATTAAAATACAATCTTCTGTGCAAGGTGATAATATGAACCTCCACATTTATTTCGACTTGTGTGTACATGTACATTAAATTTTGTCTTATAAAGTTTATTGAAAACTCAACAGTTTTCTGTAAAAATGAACTCAAATTTCTGTACTTTCAGAAACACTCAAACACCGTTTTCTCAAAAACGGCTCCAAATTTTTCTTCAAACTTTTTGTATGGATAATGCTAATTGCAGTGTTTAAGATGGCATAAAATTCATTTTGCTGTATTATTTTGTTTCTTCAAAAATTACACAAATGTAATTTTGTTGAAATTTCTCTCATGTCTTTAATATGCACATTATCGGCGATTTGTGTACATTGCATTTGTGAGTGGCAGATTCACACGACATCCAATAAAGCTTTTCAAAATCGAAATAGTTTTCTGTAAAAAAGAGCTTTTCGCATTAACACATTTGTGAGTGGCAGTGCTTGAAACGACTTCCAGTAATGTGTTTCGACATCTCAATGGTTTTCTGTGAAAAACAGCTTCAAATTTTGCTATTACAGAAACGCTGAAACGGCATTTTCGTAAAAACGGCACCTAATTTTTCAACGAAAATTTCCGTTTAGGACGAAGTTTTACTCTTCAATAATATTCTTAAAGTAGTTTTCGGTTCTGCCATTAGGAAACCGAAAAATTGAGCAAAGGTGAAAAAATGTTCGGGCGGGCGACAGATGGTTGTAGGCATAAGGATGGGGCACGACCGAAAAGTCAGCCCCGACCA
Source organism: Acheta domesticus (assembly GCA_031308135.1). Classification (NCBI taxonomy): domain Eukaryota; kingdom Metazoa; phylum Arthropoda; class Insecta; order Orthoptera; family Gryllidae; genus Acheta; species Acheta domesticus. Next base: position 19,230 of record JAHLJT010008835.1, read on the forward strand.
AAGAAATTAGGATATTAGCTACTACGAGAAAATCTGTGCCATTCTGTAGCTCCACTAGTGTTGAATTCAAACAAAGACGGATGATCCAGAAACAGTTTTCTTTTATTTCAACAATGTAGAAATGTTGAAAAAATCTTGAGTCCGTAATCTTGCCTAAGTGCCGTGTATCCAGAAGAGAGAGCCGAAGTCGTTGCCAGGTCGCCAATTGCCAGAAGGAGTTCCAAAGATGCCGGGTCGCCAAATATCCGCCAGAGAAGTCCGTAGTTGCAGCCCAAGTCGTCGTCACCAGTATACTCCGTTGTCAATACACACCCTCTGCCTCGCGAGTAGGTATTTGTGCAGTTTCGTGAAACGCACGTAAAGTGCAATGCGCGTTCACTCCACCGCGGTGCAGCCATCCCTACCCTTACGGGCATCTATGGCCAATCCTGCAACATGAAAGAGAAAAACAGATCAGAAGATATTAGCCAACTGGCGCGCGCATTGCGTGTGCAATAATTAGAAAACAATGTTTATGTTACAAGTCTCATTTCGCTGTTTCAGATTTCTCTTACTCAAGGAATTGTTTCGGTCGCTTATACTTCGCCCGCGGAGCGGGTTCGTATGAAGCGACCTCGGAAATGAGAGTATTTTGAGAACAATTTACCGAGTGTATTTAATAAACTAATAGGTCTATACGACTCGGGCAGTTTTGGATTTTTTCCCTGCTTGTGGAAAGTTAGAACATGTGCATGTTTCCACTGACTCGGAAAGTGCTGAAACATAAAGATTGAATTAAACAGTGCGACTAAAAACACTATGGCTTGTTGCGGCAGCTTCTTCAGGACGTCGTTCGTGATGCCGTCCGGGCCGGGAGCTTTTCTAGCTTTCAGCTCTGCAATAGCTGCTTTAATTTCTGTTTCATCTGTGAAACTCGGCTCATCGGCGGGCGCGTGCAGTGCCGCCATCACCGTTTGATGCACTTCTACAACATGCGGTATTGGCGGCGCCTCCTCGACCGGCTGAAACTGAGATTCTAAAACATTAGCGAGGAGCTCCGCTTTCGCCTCGTTCGACTCAGCGAATTCTCCAGGGCTGATTTGCAGCGGTGGCACTGTGATAGGCTTCCTGGAAAGCATGCGCGTGATTTTCCATAATGAATTATCTTCCGGTTTGAGACCTGAAAGAAATTTTTCCCACTTCTGATTGCGAAACTCTGCTAGTTCGATTTCAACTTTCCGCTTCAATCGATTTAGCTCTCGCTTATCAGCGGGGTGTCGCGTGCTCTGCCACACTCTGCGCGCTCTGTTTTTCCTGCAAATTAAATTTTCCAAATAAGGGGTTAGTGGCTGCTCCTTGTTAGAGGAACGTTGCTTCTCAGCTGCTGCGTTGAGGCTGTCAGTCACGGCTTCGGCGAATTTTGCTGCTCCAGTTTCAATCTGCTGCGGATCTGAAAGAGCGGACGCGTCAGGAATGCGCTGCTGCAGCTCCGTCTGAAAGAGATTCCAGTTAGTGCGCCGCTTCTGCGTCGTAGGTGCAGTAGACAGTGTCGCGCCGCCGCGTCTCATCTCTGCGATTACTGGGAAGTGATCAGAGGATAATTCATAGGTAGTGGTTAAGATAGGTGGATAGTGAATCTTATGGCAAAGAGCGATATCTAAAACATCAGGCTTGCCATTCGTCCTATGAGGATAGAAGATAGGTGTGGTAGGAGCAAAAATCTCGCAGCCGTTTGCATCAGCAACTGCTTTCAGCTTACGGCCGCGCGGGCAAGTGATGCGGGAACTCCAGGCCATGTGCTTGGCGTTATAATCGCCTGCCACGAGTGTTGGAGTGGTGTTTGCCGCAACTAGTTTTGCAATATCTGCAGCTAGTTGGGCGCACGCTTCCGCGGAGCGGTCGGGACGAGCGTAAAGAGAGACGAGCCGCAGCGGCCCGCGTTCCGTCTGTACGACGACAGCAGTGGCCTCGGCGTGCTGCAGCTGCGGGAGAGCTGTAACATAATGATTTATGCTGCGTCTGATTAAAATTGCAGTTCCGCCTCCTATTTGAGAGGCCGTCATATTTGCTGCTTGTGCCGCTCTGTCGTTCCGGTAGCAGATATATCCTGGAATGGAAAGAGAAAGATGCGGGCTTAGCCATGTTTCACCCAGCATCATGACAGAAATGTTATGCCGAGCGAGAAAGCTGTGAAGTTCTGACTGCTTCGCTCGCGAGCTAATGCCGTTGCAGTTCCAAATGCGACGGTGCAGCTATTCCTGTAAAAAGAAGGAAAAACAGCCATTATTTAGGGTGCGGGGGAGGTTTGGGACATGGATGAGGAAGAGCGTGCCTCATCCGTCGCGCCGGCCGCAGCGGCCGCCGTCACCTCATGCGAGTGCACAAGGAGTTGTGCCACTACAACTTTGAGGATCACTGCAGGCCACTCAGCCGGATCGCGGCCGGACACGGCGCGCATAAGTGCCTGCGTCACGCGCACCAAGTCGAGCCCGTTGCGGGCGAGCTCGTCAAAGGTGCGGCTAAGCACGCGCTCCTGGCGAAGCACTTGTGTCCTTCTAGGTGGCGGCCTGCTCCCTTGCAGGAGCTCTTCCATCGGAGTTTGGAAAGTTTTAGGGGGTTTATTAGTAGTTCTGTGGCCGCCCTATGGTTGTCCCATGTCTGGGCGGCGCACGTGGGTTCTTGCAGTCACTTTTGGTCCGTGTCCGTTGAAGTTGTTTGAGCAGCTCCGAAGAAGAAATGGAATGGCACTCGCCCCGTTTCACTCTTTGCCAAACGGTAGTTCTTAGGGTTTTTATTATTATTATTATTATTATTATTATTATTATTATTATTAATTTATTTATAAAGACAATAGTACATAATTATAACACGTAGTTGACAATTTTGAGCTAATAAATTATATAATTATAACTAAGTTGACAATTTTGAGCTAATAAATTTGGAATTTGATAAGATAACACTGATGAAGTAGAAAAACGAAAGCAAAACAAAAACAAAAACACAAAACAAAGCAAGATATAGAATTTAATATTATTTTTATTTCAATTTAGTTTATACCAAGATACACCCCTTTATTGTTGTCCTAATTTAATCTTTGTTTAATGATATTTAATTTTCCCTATTTCCCCTGCCTGGATTTGAATTAATCTAATTTGATTGTCTTGCTTTGTTTTGATTAGGGTTTTGTTCGGAATCGGCGCCAGCACCTTCTGCGCCTCTCTCTGTCTTCGCTGCCGGACGCCCGGGGGCAGCCCGGTCCGGCCAATCGCGGCGCTAGGAGCGCCGTGATTGACGGGGTGGCGGGAACGGGTGTGGCCTCTGCCGTCCGTCTTCTCTGCTCCACGCGAGCGGCGCGCTCCTCGCGGGCCGCGTCGGCGGCCGTCGGCGGGCGCTCCCGCTGTTGGCGGGGGCGTGGCGCCGCGGCGTCCGCGTAGGAATGCTCCTGGCGTCGCTGCGGCCGTTGTGCGCGTGGGCGGTCGCGTCTCTGCGACCGCTGAGACCGCGGTGGCTGCGGGGGCGGAGACGCGGTGCGGCGGCGCGAAGGCGTGCGCTCCCGTGAGGGAGATCGCGACGCCTCCGACCGCGCGTCGGCCGCTCGCCGCTTCTGGATGCCGGCGCGTCGCCGGCGGTCGCGCTGCTGCCGCTCGTGGCGCTGCTGCTGGGCTGCGTTCCCCCTAAAACAACGGCGCTTGTACTCGGGGCAACCCTTGTACTTCGCGCCGTGGTGGTCGCCCTGACAGTTGGAGCAGTTTCGCTCCTCCGCCGGGGGGGTTTGCCCCAGCGGGCACTGCTCGGCTCCATGCGAAGCACTTGTGGTCTTCTAGGTGGCGGCCTGCTCCCTTGCAGGAGCTCTTCCGCCGGAGTTTGGAATGTTTTAGGGGGTTTATTAGTAGTTCTGTGGCCGCCCTATGGTTGTCCCATGTCTGGGCGGCACACGTGGGTTCTTGCAGTCACTTTTGGTGCGTGTCCGTTGAAGTTGTTTGAGCAGCTCCAAAGAAGAAATGGAATGGCACTCGCCTCGCTTCACTCTTTGCCAAACGGTAGTTCTTAGGGTGTTTTTTTTTTTTTTTTTTTTAATATAATTTAATTTATTTATTTATTTATAAAACAATAATACATCATTTAATATTTACAATATTTACATGTGTGGTGTTAAGATAATAACAATAAAGAAAATAAATAAAGGAAGATGAATAATAATTAAACTGAGTCTAAATAGATAATTTTGAACGAATGAATTTAGAATTTAAACAAAACAAAACAACACTGATAGAGTAAGTTTAACGAAATTAATTTTGACGAAGCGATTTAATGGTTCCAAAATAAAATCAGTTTGATAAAAAACAAAATGAACCAAAACAAAACACGACAAAGCAAGTCAAAGCAAAACAAAACAAAACGAACAAAATAAAACAAAATAAAACAAATTAAACAAAACAAAATTTACCCTATTTCCCCTGCATAAATTTGAACTGATTTAATTTGATTGTCTTGCCTTGTTTTGTTTCGGTTTCTGTTTCGAATCGGCGCCAGCGCCTCCTGCACCTCTCTCTGCCTTTACTGCCGGACGCCCGGGGGCAGCCCGGTCCGGCCAATCACGGCGCGAGGAGCGCCGGGCACCGATCCCTCGCTTTTTACGTGTCCTGGTGAACACTTCTTAGTTCCGGGGGAGAGACCGCGTTGAGCTTTCGCTGTGTGTGTAGTTTCGCTGTGTTCACTGTGTTGTTCGCGCCGGAATCCGCGTATTTCTAAGTGCAACGGTTGAGCTCGGCTCCCGTTCACTGATCGCGCCGGAATTCGCGTATTTCTAAGTGCAACGGTTGAGCTCGGCTCCCGTTCCACTAAACTGTTAAACTGTTAATCGCTTCAAAGTACACGTAGAGGTTGAGCTCGGCTCCCTCTACGGTGCTACTCATCTCCGGAAGTGCTTCGGTTGAGCTCGGCTCCCGTCCCACTGAACTGTTAATCGCTTCAAAGTACGCGTAGAGGTTGAGCTCGGCTCCCCCTACGGTGCTACTCATCTCCGGAAGTGCTTCGGTTGAGCTCCGCTCCCATAGCACTGACGCTGGGACCACAACAAAGTGTGGAGGTAGAGCCCGGCTCCCTCTACACTTCTAACTGGTGTCTGCAAATGGTGATGCTTCTTTGCTACTCCTGCATCTACAAGAACAGCAGCAAGTGAGTGTTAAAGTGCCGCGCCTCAAGGCCACATCTCAGCTCCTTCAGAGCCATAAGTACAATTAAAACTGATTACAGTGTTGTATTTGCATAAACAAACTTGCTAAGTGCTGTTTTTCTTTAAATAACAACAAATAGTAAATCAACAATCTGATCTCAACTGGAACTCTGGTTTCGAAATTATTTATGTAAATCAATTTCTTCTCAAATCAAAAGTTTGCAGAAATTATAAAATTTATACACTTTCTAAAAATTTATGCCAAGGAAAGCGGTATATAAATTTCCACTAACTGTCTCCCCTATTCGCACGCGCACTCGCACGCGCAAGAACAATTGCAAAGCCTGCCGCTATCTCTTGCCAAATGCACACCACACATGCGTAGTGGTGAAGCAGATAGACCCCATCCTAGCCGCTGAAATTCAGCGTATGCGTGCCACCAACAAAAATATAGCTTCAAAAATCAATCTACCCTCCCATAACCCCATCATTAGCAGCACGCCAGCTGCCGATATCACAAATTGTGAACCAAAAAGCAGCTCCACTTTCACAGCATCGTGCTTGCCTAACACATGCCAGTCAGGCTCCCCGACAACGATGAGCGCTGCCGAGAACCCCAATTCACCACAAGAAAGTTCTGAAACTGCTCAGATCACCAATCAGAATCACTCCGTTGAGACAAGCAACCAAAGATCACTGACCTCCCCCACTCAACCACCCCCGAACATGAACAGTGACGTCTCAACTTCAACCTCAAACGAGACTGCAAATTTGAGAACGGGGACGCAAACCCCAGTCATTTCCCCCTCTCTGTCGCCCCCACCCGCGGAGGCCAACACAGAAAATGCACCAGACCCGATGTTGGAAGCTGCTACACGCGCATTTCTGCGCCCCAGGGAACAAATCCCACTCTATGCTGTACCTACCTCAAACCGCTACCAACTCTTAGCGTCTCTCAACCGCCCCCCCCATACACCCCAGTCACCGACACCCTCCACCTCACAGCAGCCCGCCTCACAGCAACCTACAAACCAGCCTACCCGAGCGCAGCCACAACGCCCTCGCGAAGTTGTTGGCGAAATCTGCGTTCAACAACCAGTTAATGTCTCTGAAATTGTCAAAATTCTGACACCCCACCTCACCGCCCCCCTTCGCGGCACCACAACGCCTGCATTCCTCACATTAAAACCGGGCAACAAAAACGACCATGGAAAAATTATCCAAATTTTGGAAAGAATGCAGACTTTAAATCGTGATGCGCAGTTCTTCTTTCGACGCGCCACAGCAGAAAGACGCCAGAGGCTCGTAATCCGAGGTTTGCCCGGCGGCCTCGAGCCCGCGGAAATTGCCCTCTGCCTCGAGCAGCAACACGGCCTGCAAACACACTATATCAGTGAAATGAAACGGCCCATATACACAGACAATGGAAAAATCTTTCAAAGTTTAGAATTATATATAGTAGAGCTAGACCACTCAAAAATAAACCTCGCTAAAACCATCACCACCCTCAATTCTTGCATTATCAGATGGGAAGAGCACCGTGGCTGTAGCAGAGTGCCCCACTGTAAAAGATGCCAAATGTGGGGACATTCCCACAACGGATGCAGGCGAAACCACGCATGTCTGTTCTGTGGCGGCGCTCACTCTTTAGATGCATGCACGCGAGCGGAGGGTGACCAACCCACCTGTGCCAACTGCGGAGGACCGCATGTTTCGAACTATGGCGAGTGCCCCACCCTGGCTTATTACAAAGCGGCTCGTTCGCAACGCTTCGCCAGCGCTCGCCAAACTCAGCCTCCCCAACATCAAATAAACCGCGCAAGCACCGCCCCACCCCCCGCGCCGTTCATTGGCCGCGCAGCAGCAGCAACCCCCGGATTGGCCCAAGCACCCCCACCTCTTACAGCCTTTCCAGCGCTGCAGAGATTGGCCACTGCATCCCCCACTACTGGTCACACCCCATTCGTCAGAGGATCTGACATCATAACAGGGGAAAGTTCGTCTCCGTCTTCAGAAACCCCCACCACCATTAGGCCCCCATTGGTCGGCTTTGCTGACATCACGGCTGGCCGAATTACCCCCCCACCAGCAACATCAGACATGACGAACCAACCCATCCACACTCTCGGCAGCCTCTCGGAAATTTCCGAACTGTTCCAACTTCTACGTGGCCTAAACTTGCGCTCCATCATAAACTTACTAAAAGACGTCATGATAATTCTCCGCGGCCCAGGAACAATTTTTGACAAATTATCACTTATCCTCCCCATAGTAGAACGCACCTTCCCATGAACCCCCCTTTCGGAAATCTTTTCAAAATTATTTCTTGGAACGCCAACGGTGGACTTCGCCTTAAAAAAGCAGAAATTCTCCAATTCACTAGTGACTACTCTCCACATATTCTTCTCTTTCAAGAAACGCATCTTCTCCCGGCCGAAACCTTCTCACTTCAAAATTATTTCGTCTACCGTACAAATCGTCCTGGGCCGCACCGCGGCGGTGGCACACTCATCGCAATAAAACGGAACATCCCACATACGCTTCTGGTCATACCGCCTCTCGCCGCAATAGAAGCCACAGCTGTTGAAGTAGGAACGCCGCACGGAACGATTACAGTCGTCTCCGTCTACAAGCGGCCTCAACTTCAACTAGCGGAATGCGACCTCGATACGCTGCTGACGCTCGGGCCGTCAATTATCTTAGCAGGAGATCTGAACTGCAAGCACGTTGACTGGGGCTGTCACGTGCGGAATGCATCAGGAAATCGCCTGCTCTCCTACCTGTCTCGAAGCAATCAACTCACCATATCCGCGCCGCCTTCTATCACCCACCTTCACACAAATCCTTTTAACAATACAATCAACGGCGATATCCTCGATTTTGTTCTCCATTCCCCCACTCTATCAATCACGACTCCCAAACCTCTTCATGAACTCACATCTGATCACCTCCCCATCATCTTCGCGCTTCAAAGAGATCTTTTTCCTCCCCCCACCCCAAAACCAAAACTAACCACCGATTGGACTTCCTATAAAAACAAAATCACTAATAAACTCATTGGTAACCTTGTTCTTGATTCCCCCCATGACATAGACCGCGCACTAAAACATCTTTCTTACCAAATAAAAACTTCTTTTCACGAAAACTCAAAACCCTGTCCGTCAACTATCTCCACCAACCAAACACCCACCGAGTTGATTCGCCTCATACAGGAACGCAGAAAAGCGCAGAGAAAATACCATCTTTCTCACGACCCTGATGCGAAAGCAGCTTATCAATCTATTCGGCGGAAAACCTCCAGGCTTCTGCGGGAGCACAGGAACGCGATGTGGGAAAAATTTGTCGAAAAATCCGAAATTAACAACGCACAAGATCTGTGGAAATTACAAAGGGTCTTACGAAGCCCACAGCCGGCCACCACAGCACTAAATCGTCCCCACGGCCTCCCACCCACTTACGACCCCGCAGTAAAAGCCGAAGTATTCGCAGACACTTTACAAAACCGTTTTACTCCTCCAAACATCGCTCTCTCCCTCCCAGCCACCGCCGCGGAAATTTCTTTTACTCAAACTCCCCAGAAGAAATTCCTCCTGACTGGCAAATCACTGCGGATGAAGTGAGCGACCAGCTGAAAAACATCAACACTAAGAAAGCGGGCGGGCCGGATAAACTCACTGGCGAAATGCTAAAGGAACTTCCTCCTAAGGCCACCCGACTGTTAGCTTCAATCTACACAGCCTGCATTTCTGTCCAATATTTCCCCGCGGTATGGAAATCCGCGACTGTGACTCTTATCCCGAAAACGAAGAAAAACCCGCGTCTCCCGGAAAACTACCGGCCCATCTCTCTCCTGCCGATTTTAGGAAAAATATTAGAAAAACTTATTCTTAAACGAATCTTGCCCCAATTCGAAGAAAAAGGAATCATTCGGGAGACGCAATTCGGATTCAGGAAAAATCGCTCCTCCGCGCTCCAGGCCCTTCGCTTCACTTTCTTCGTTTCATCCACTCTTAACTACAAATACTCAATACCCGCTCTTTTCTTCGACTACTCTTTCGCTTTCGACACTGTCCATCACCCACTCCTCCTCCACAAACTTCGCCCCTACATTCCCCCTTTTCTACTAAACTTCATTACAAGCTATCTTTCTTCTCGCACCTTTTCCGTAAAATACCAAAATTACACTTCTTCTTGTCGCCCAATTCTCGCCGGTGTCCCACAAGGAGCCGTGCTCTCTCCCTTCCTCTTCTCGCTCTTTATAAACGATTCTCCCAAAACCGCCGGAGTGAGCGAATTTATTTACGCTGACGATCTCGCGTACGCAGTCAAGGGCAGTCACATAAAACTGGCAACTTCCAAGCTTCAGCGCGCCGCAATCGCACTTTCGAATTGGAGTGCGGAAAACGGCCTCACGCTAAATGTACAGAAATGCCAGGCAATAATTTTCACTCACAAAACAACACATAACCCACACACCATCGCTCCCATCCGCCTACACACACACACTCTCCCGTGGCTACAAGTAGTTAAATACCTTGGCGTCACTTTCGACAGCCATCTAACATGGAAAAAACACTTACAAGCAGCACACACAAACATGATACAACGCATCCACAGGCTCATGCCACTCATCAGAACACGAACACTTAAAGACACACTAAAAATTCGACTCTATCTTGCATGTGTACGGAGCGCGGGGCTGTACGCGTGCGAGGTATGGGCAACGGCAGCGGAACACCACCGTGAGAAGCTCACGCGTGCGGAACACTCTTTTATCAGAGCTGCCTTTAAGCCCCCTCCAGGCACCATTCTAGACACAGAACTCACAAACAGACATATCGACACGATCACCACAACAGCGCACAAACTCGCCACGGAGAGAATAACACACATCTTCACAAACACACATCTACACCCAACTTTCACACCTTTCACACAATATTTCGTCAAAAAATCTAGATACAAACTTAAAAAACTCCCTTCTGATATTATATTTCAAAACCCACCATAATACACACAACACAGACAACACTTACACCAACAACTACACAAAAAACAAAACCACAACCAGGCAAGCACGAGCAACTACCCCCTCTAAATGAATATATTTCACACATACTACAAATTCTCCAAATCATCTCTAAATTCCTTGGCAAAATTAAAAGAAAACTCAACCTACAAACATTGTAATTATGTAAATAAAACTAGATTTAAGCTTTAGGATTAGTTTAGAATTAAGTTAGGATTAGCCTAGGATTAGCTTAGAATTAAATTAGGATTAAGCAAATAGTTATAAGGAAACAAATTGTATATATTGTATATAGAACAGTAGTATAGATTAAGGCCCAGTTAGGATTAAGAAATTAGAATTTATTTAAACCAAATTAAACGTAGGATTTAGGATTATGATAACAATAGCAGCCACTTTCCAACCCTTGTACTGTATTGTATAAATTGTATAAATTGTAAACAAAATCTGTTTGTATCTCATTTTATAACGCAAATCTGTACTCTGTAAAACTGAAAACAAATAAAGAGTCCCCGACGCCTGCGAGAACGGGTAATAAGAGTGAAACGACAAAGAACTGCCATTTACGCCACCAGGAAGACCTGAGTGCTCTCTCATCGAACGCCGCTTCGGACGCGCAACCGAAATTATGCAAGAACGCCCAGAACCGCAGACATCAAGCAGACATCAAAAAACGGGATAACCGTACGGTGTTCTGCACCTGCCAGTAAACAAAAACTTGAAACACCCGGCGGAAGAGCTCCACACCAGGAGCAGGCCGCCACCAGTCTGACCGAAGTGCTTCGTCGAGCGCGACCGCTCGGTGCCGCGTCGCGCGGTTGGTGTATTTTTCGCTGTTTCACTGTGTTGTTGTTCGCTGCCGGAATCCGCGTATTTCTAGTGCAACGGTGAGCTCGGCTCCCGTTCACTGATCGCCCGGAATTCGCGTATTTCTAAGTGCACGGTTGAGCTCGGCTCCCTTCCACTAAACTGTTAAACTGTTAATCGCTTCAAAGTACACGTAGAGGTTGAGCTCGGCTCCCTCTACGGTGCTACTCATCTCCGAAAGTGCTTCGGTTGAGCTCGGCTCCCGTCCCACTGAACTGTTAATCGCTTCAAAGTACGCGTAGAGGTTGAGCTCGGCTCCCCCTACGGTGCTACTCATCTCCGGAAGTGCTTCGGTTGAGCTCCGCTCCCATAGCACTGACGCTGGGACCACAACAAAGTGTGGAGGTAGAGCCCGGCTCCCTCTACACTTCTAACTGGTGTCTGCAAATGGTGATGCTTCTTTGCCACTCCTGCATCTACAAGACAGCAGCAAGTGAGTGTTAAAGGCCGCGCCTCAAGGCCACATCTCAGCTCCTTCAGAGCCATAAGTACAATTAAAACTGATTACAGTGTTGTATTTGCATAAACAAACTTGCTAAGTGCTGTTTTCTTTAAATAACAACAAATAGTAATCAACAATCTGATCTCAACTGGAACTCTGGTTTCGAAATTATTTATGTAAATCATTTCTTCTCAAATCAAAAGTTTGCAGAAATTATAAAATTTATACACTTTCTAAAAATTTATGCCAAGGAAAGCGGTATATAAATTTCCACTAACTATCTCCCCAATTCGCACGCGCACTCGCACGCGCAAGAACAATTGCAAAGCCTGCCGCTATCTCTTGCCAAATGCACACCACACATGCGTAGTGGTGAAGCAGATAGACCCCATCCTAGCCGCTGAAATTCAGCGTATGCGTGCCACCAACAAAAATATAGCTTCAAAATCAATCTACCCTCCCATAACCCATCATTAGCAGCACGCCAGCTGCCGATATCACAAATTGTGAACCAAAAAGCAGCTCCACTTTCACAGCATCGTGCTTGCCTAACACATGCCAGTCAGGCTCCCCGACAACGATGAGCGCTGCCGAGAACCCCAATTCACCACAAGAAAGTTCTGAAACTGCTCAGATCACCAATCAGAATCACTCCGTTGAGACAAGCAACCAAAGATCACTGACCTCCCCCACTCAATCACCCCCGAACATGAACAGTGACGTCTCAACTTCAACCTCAAACGAGACTGCAAATTTGAGAACGGGGACGCAAACCCCAGTCATTTCCCCCTCTCTGTCGCCCCCACCCGCGGAGGCCAACACAGAAAATGCACCAGACCCGATGTTGGAAGCTGCTACACGCGCATTTCTGCGCCCCAGGGAACAAATCCCACTCTATGCTGTACCTACCTCAAACCGCTACCAACTCTTAGCGTCTCTCAACCGCCCCCCCCATACACCCCAGTCACCGACACCCTCCACCTCACAGCAGCCCGCCTCACAGCAACCTACAAACCAGCCTACCCGAGCGCAGCCACAACGCCCTCGCGAAGTTGTTGGCGAAATCTGTGTTCAACAACCAGTTAATGTCTCTGAAATTGTCAAAATTCTGACACCCCACCTCACCGCCCCCCTTCGCGGCACCACAACGCCTGCATTCCTCACATTAAAACCGGGCAACAAAAACGACCATGGAAAAATTATCCAAATTTTGGAAAGAATGCAGACTTTAAATCGTGATGCGCAGTTCTTCTTTCGACGCGCCACAGCAGAAAGACGCCAGAGGCTCGTAATCCGAGGTTTGCCCGGCGGCCTCGAGCCCGCGGAAATTGCCCTCTGCCTCGAGCAGCAACACGGCCTGCAAACACACTATATCAGTGAAATGAAACGGCCCATATACACAGACAATGGAAAAATCTTTCAAAGTTTAGAACTATATATAGTAGAGCTAGACCACTCAAAAATAAACCTCGCTAAAACCATCACCACCCTCAATTCTTGCATTATCAGATGGGAAGAGCACCGTGGCAGTAGCAGAGTGCCCCACTGTAAAAGATGCCAAATGTGGGGACATTCCCACAACGGATGCAGGCGAAACCACGCATGTCTGTTCTGTGGCGGCGCTCACTCTTTAGATGCATGCACGCGAGCGGAGGGTGACCAACCCACCTGTGCCAACTGCGGAGGACCGCATGTTTCGAACTATGGCGAGTGCCCCACCCTGGCTTATTACAAAGCGGCTCGTTCGCAACGCTTCGCCAGCGCTCGCCAAACTCAGCCTCCCCAACATCAAATAAACCGCGCAAGCACCGCCCCACCCCCCGCGCCGTTCATTGGCCGCGCAGCAGCAGCAACCCCCGGATTGGCCCAAGCACCCCCACCTCTTACAGCCTTTCCAGCGCTGCAGAGATTGGCCACTGCATCCCCCACTACTGGTCACACCCCATTCGTCAGAGGATCTGACATCACAACAGGGGAAAGTTCGTCTCCGTCTTCAGAAACCCCCACCACCATTAGGCCCCCATTGGTCGGCTTTGCTGACATCACGGCTGGCCGAATTACCCCCCCACCAGCAACATCAGAAATGACGAACCAACCCATCCACACTCTCGGCAGCCTCTCGGAAATTTCCGAACTGTTCCAACTTCTACGTGGCCTAAACTTGCGCTCCATCATAAACTTACTAAAAGACGTCATGATAATTCTCCGCGGCCCAGGAACAATTTTTGACAAATTATCACTTATCCTCCCCATAGTAGAACGCACCTTCCCATGAACCCCCCTTTCGGAAATCTTTTCAAAATTATTTCTTGGAACGCCAACGGTGGACTTCGCCTTAAAAAAGCAGAAATTCTCCAATTCACTAGTGACTACTCTCCACATATTCTTCTCTTTCAAGAAACGCATCTTCTCCCGGCCGAAACCTTCTCACTTCAAAATTATTTCGTCTACCGTACAAATCGTCCTGGGCCGCACCGCGGCGGTGGCACACTCATCGCAATAAAACGGAACATCCCACATACGCTTCTGGTCATACCGCCTCTCGCCGCAATAGAAGCCACAGCTGTTGAAGTAGGAACGCCGCACGGAACGATCACAGTCGTCTCCGTCTACAAGCGGCCTCAACTTCAACTAGCGGAATGCGACCTCGATACGCTGCTGACGCTCGGGCCGTCAATTATCTTAGCAGGAGATCTGAACTGCAAGCACGTTTGACTGGGGCTGTCACGTGCGGAATGCATCAGGAAATCGCCTGCTCTCCTACCTGTCTCGAAGCAATCAACTCACCATATCCGCGCCGCCTTCTATCACCCACCTTCACACAAATCCTTTTAACACATACAATCAACGGCGATATCCTCGATTTTGTTCTCCATTCCCCCACTCTATCAATCACGACTCCCAAACCTCTTCATGAACTCACATCTGATCACCTCCCCATCATCTTCGCGCTTCAAAGAGATCTTTTTCCTCCCCCCACCCCAAAACCAAAACTAACCACCGATTGGACTTCCTATAAAAACAAACTCACTAATAAACTCATTGGTAACCTTGTTCTTGATTCCCCCCATGACATAGACCGCGCACTAAAACATCTTTCTTACCAAATAAAAACTTCTTTTCACGAAAACTCAAAACCCTGTCCGTCAACTATCTCCACCAACCAAACACCCACCGAGTTGATTCGCCTCATACAGGAACGCAGAAAAGCGCAGAGAAATACCATCTTCTCACGACCCTGATGCGAAAGCAGCTTATCAATCTATTCGGCGGAAAACCTCCAGGCTTCTGCGGGAGCACAGGAACGCGATGTGGGGAAAAAATTTGTCGAAAAGAATCCAAATTAACAACGCACAAGATCTGTGGAAATTACAAAGGGTCTTACGAAGCCCACAGCCGGCCACCACAGCACTAAATCGTCCCCACGGCCTCCCACCCACTATGACCCGCAGTAAAGCCGAAGTATTCGCAGACACTTTACAAAACCGTTTTAACTCCTCCAAACATCGCTCTCTCCCTCCCAGCCACCGCCGCGGAAATTTCTTTTACTCAAACTCCCCCAGAAGAAATTCCTCCTGACTGGCAAATCACTGCGGATGAAGTGAGCGACCAGCTGAAAAACATCAACACTAAGAAAGCGGGCGGGCCGGATAAACTCACTGGCGAAATGCTAAAGGAACTTCCTCCTAAGGCCACCCGACTGCTAGCTTCAATCTACACAGCCTGCATTTCTGTCCAATATTTCCCCGCGGTATGGAAATCCGCGACTGTGACTCTTATCCCGAAAACGAATAAAAACCCGCGTCTCCCGGAAAACTACCGGCCCATCTCTCTCCTGCCGATTTTAGGAAAAATATTAGAAAAACTTATTCTTAAACGAATCTTGCCCCAATTCGAAGAAAAAGGAATCATTCGGGAGACGCAATTCGGATTCAGGAAAATCGCTCCTCCGCGCTCCAGGCCCTTCGCTTCAACTTTCTTTGTTTCATCCACCCTTAACTACAAATACTCAATACCCGCTCTTTTCTTCGACTACTCTTTCGCTTTCGACACTGTCCATCACCCACTCCTCCTCCACAAACTTCGCCCCTACATTCCCCCTTTTCTACTAAACTTCATTACAAGCTATCTTTCTTCTCGCACCTTTTCCGTAAAATATCAAAATTACACTTCTTCTTGCCGCCCAATTCTCGCCGGTGTCCCACAAGGAGCCGTGCTCTCTCCCTTCCTCTTCTCGCTCTTTATAAACGATTCTCCCAAAACCGCCGGAGTGAGCGAATTTATTTACGCTGACGATCTCGCGTACGCAGTCAAGGGCAGTCACATAAAACTGGCAACTTCCAAGCTTCAGCGCGCCGCAATCGCACTTTCGAATTGGAGTGCGGAAAACGGCCTCACGCTAAATGTACAGAAATGCCAGGCAATAATTTTCACTCACAAAACAACACATAACCCACACACCATCGCTCCCATCCGCCTACACACACACACTCTCCCGTGGCTACAAGTAGTTAAATACCTTGGCGTCACTTTCGACAGCCATCTAACATGGAAAAAACACTTACAAGCAGCACACACAAACATGATACAACGCATCCACAGGCTCATGCCACTCATCAGAACACGAACACTTAAAGACACACTAAAAATTCGACTCTATCTTGCATGTGTACGGAGCGCGGGGCTGTACGCGTGCGAGGTATGGGCAACGGCAGCGGAACACCACCGTGAGAAGCTCACGCGTGCGGAACACTCGTTTATCAGAGCTGCCTTTAAGCCCCCTCCAGGCACCATTCTAGACACAGAACTCACAAACAGACATATCGACACGATCACCACAACGGCACACAAACTCGCCACGGAGAGAATAACACACATCTTCACAAACACACATCTACACCCAACTTTCACACCTTTCACACAATATTTCGTCAAAAATCTAGATACAAACTTAAAAAAACTCCCTTCTGATATTATATTTCAAAACCCACCATAATACACACAACACAGACAACACTTACACAAACAACTACACAAAAACAAAAACACAACCAGGCAAGCACGAGCAACTACCCCCTCTAAAATGAATATATTTCACACATACTACAAATTCTCCAAATCATCTCTAAATTCCTTGGCAAAATTAAAAGAAAACTCAACCTACAAACATTGTAATTATGTAAATAAAACTAGATTTAAGCTTTAGGATTAGTTTAGAATTAAGTTAGGATTAGCCTAGGATTAGCTTAGAATTAAATTAGGATTAAGCAAATAGTTATAAGGAAACAAATTGTATATATTGTATATAGAAACAGTAGTATAGATTAAGGCCCAGTTAGGATTAAGAAATTAGAATTTATTTAAACCAAATTAAACGTAGGATTAGGATTATGATAACAATAGCAGCCACTTTCCAACCCTTGTACTGTATTGTATAAATTGTATAAATTGTAAACAAAATCTGTTTGTATCTCATTTTATAACGCAAATCTGTACTCTGTAAACTGAAAACAAATAAAGAGTCCCCGACGCCTGCGAGAACGGGTAATAAGAGTGAAACGACAAAGAACGCCATTTACGCCACCAGGAAGACCTGAGTGCTCTCATCATCGAACGCCGCTTCGGACGCGCAACCGAAATTATGCAAGAACGCCCAGAACCGCAGACATCAAGCAGACATCAAAAAACGGGATAACCGTACGGTGTTCTGCACCTGCCAGTAAACAAAAACTTGAAACACCCGGCGGAAGAGCTCCACACCAGGAGCAGGCCGCCACCAGTCTGACCGAAGTGCTTCGCGTCGGCGCTCATTCCCGAGCGTGGCCCAGTCCGAAGCACACTCTGTGTCACTTGGCTGTTCAATCGTTCTAGGACCCATGGCCGATACTAGCGCGTCCGGAGCGGCGTCCGCTGCCGCCGCGCCGCCTGCGGAAGCCGGATCTCCGAAGAAGAGCAAGTCGGGTGGCAGCGCTGCGAAGAAGCCGCGTTCAAAACCCGCGCACCCTCGCACCTCCGAGATGGTGTACAACGCCATCAAGAGCCTGAAGGAGCGCGGAGGTTCTTCGCTGCAAGCCATCAAAAAGTACATCGCGGCGAATTACAGGTTGATTCCGAGAAGCACGCGCCGTTCATCAAAAGTACTTGAAGACGGCTGTCAGCACCGGCGACCTCGTCCAGACCAAAGGTGATTATCTATTGTTTTTCTTCCGTGATATACATATATATTTTTTAAAAAAAATTGTTGTTGTTGTTGTTTTGGTTAATGTGATTCGCAACTAACCTCTCTCTCGTGTGTGTTTGTGTGTTGCTAGGCAAGGGAGCGTCTGGCTCGTTTAAGCTGCCCGCGACTGCCGGAAAGCCTGAGAAGAGCGGCGAAAAGGCTGGAAAGAAGCGCCCGGCGCCGGCTGCGAAGCCGACCAAGAAGAAGGCGGTCGCAGCCAAGGCCAAGAAGGCAGCGGGCGCCAAGGCGGCGGGCGGCAAGCGCAGCGTGACTGCAGCTGCTGCCGTCGCGAAGCGCAGCGCCCCCGCCTCGCCCAAGAAGCCCAAGAAGGCGCCTTCCAAGGTGAAGAAGAGTGGCCAAGGCGCCCACCAAAAACCAAAGGCGCCCAAACCGAAGAAGGTCGCCTCTCCGTCCAAGCCGAAGGCGGCTGCCAAGAAAGCAGCTCCGAAGAAGAAATGAAATGGCGTTCGCGCCGTTTCACCCTTATTACCCCGGTCGCGCACGCGAACCGGGGCCAAACGGTCCTTCTTAGGGCCATCATATTTTTCGAAAGAGCAAAAAAACAGCCATTTAATTTCAAAAAATAATAAAAATCCCTATTATTTCCTGTCCTTGACGTTCCGTAAGAAACTTAATTTTTTCCCCCGCTTTATTATTCAACCTCTTTAATTTTTATTTTTCTTTCGACAACTGTTTCTTTACGAAGATGTGAGATATTAATTACTTCATCGTAGCGTGACCTTGATATCGGATTGGTAAATTCCGGAAGAAATTCGATTTAATAAGGTGAAACACAAAATTTAGATTTAAAATAATATAAAATATAGATTGTAATTATATAACGAAATTAATACTATCCTTCAGGCGCGCGATATATTTTCATTGTTCCGACGACTATTTATTTACGAAGTTGCAGCGATTCACTACGCTCTTTTTTTTTTTTTTTTCGTTTAATTGACGACTGGGGATTTATTTTATTACAAATTATTTGCAGGGAGAGGACGACGTACATTGATGCTCTTTAAAAGGAAGAGTTGGTTGGCCCTGAAAAGGGCCGTTATTATAAATGAATAAAAAAATTATTCACTCAAGCACGCTCTCCGCGGATGCGGCGAGCCAACTGAATGTCCTTGGGCATGATGGTCACGCGCTTGGCATGGATAGCGCACAAGTTGGTGTCTTCGAAAAGACCCACCAGGTACGCTTCGCTAGCCTCCTGCAGAGCCATGACGGCGGAGCTCTGGAAGCGCAGATCGGTCTTAAAGTCCTGAGCGATCTCACGGACAAGACGCTGGAAAGGCAGCTTGCGGATGAGCAGCTCGGTGCTCTTCTGGTAACGCCTGATTTCACGAAGCGCCACGGTGCCGGGCCTGTAACGATGCGGCTTCTTCACGCCACCGGTGGCAGGCGCACTCTTACGCGCGGCCTTGGTGGCCAGCTGCTTACGAGGCGCCTTGCCTCCGGTCGACTTGCGGGCGGTCTGCTTCGTACGGGCCATCGCGACGTGTTGCTCGGAGGACTCAGACTCAGAGAATGACGTTCGCGTGAACACCCACCCATATTATCACCTCTGTACTCCCTCCCTTCGTAACGCCCTTGAGCGCCTCTCGCCCCATTCGTCCCTCGTTTCGCTTTGCTGCGCCGGCATTGGCCGCCCGGCCCCCCACCGCTCGCCGCCCTCGGCCCTCGGAAACCGGCGCTACAAGACCACGATCGCGTCGGAGTCGCCGCGTATTGAGCGAGTGCAACTCGTGCAGTGAGGACCTACGTTCGTTTTCTTCCGTCACTTCGCCTCTCATCATGACCCGACGCGGCAAAGGCGGCAAGGGTTTGGGCAAAGGTGGAGCCAAGCGCCACAGGAAGGTTCTTCGCGACAACATCCAGGGCATCACCAAGCCGGCTATTCGTCGTTTGGCTCGCCGTGGAGGTGTGAAGCGTATCTCCGGTCTCATCTACGAAGAGACTCGCGGTGTGCTCAAGGTCTTCCTTGAGAACGTCATCCGCGGACGCCGTCACCTACACCGAGCACGCCAAGCGCAAGACTGTCACCGCCATGGACGTCGTCTACGCCCTGAAGCGCCAGGGGCGTACCTTGTACGGTTTCGGCGGCTAAGTCGCTCAACAGAATTTTTTTCTTGTTGTTGTCGACGGCACAGCTACAACGGCCCTTTTAAGGGCCACCCAAAATATCCCTGAAAGAGCAAAATGTTTGTATTCTCTCTTATTATTCCTTTTGTTTTTAGTAATAAATGTGAGGTGATTTTGTTCCCATTCCTTTAAATAAAATACTATTGATATTGAACGTGTCAATTTTTACAATTAAACAAGACGTCGAAAGGTGTCATAGTGATGTAGCTCTGATTATAAAGATCCGCGAGCTAATTATTAATGTCCAAACTGGTATATTTGCTCGTTACTAAGGTCATCTTCTTCATCCATCATCATCTATCGTCATCATCCCTTCGTAAGAGCTTAAGTATTATTTTTGTCCTTGATATTCGTATTATTTACGTATTTAAAAAAAATACACATATTCATATTATTCACATATTTAAAAATATGACGCGCCTTAGCGAGGTAGCTCAGATAATGATAACTTGCTCTTATTAACGTGATTTCCGTTACGTAAGTATTCATCATCTCCTTTTATGAGATTAACATTTACACTTTCATTTCGTAAACACGACTGAAAAAGCAATAATTTTTTTTTTTTCAAACAAGGTTTTCGTTTATTAAAGGGGAAAAACAACAGCATGATTTGCTCTTTTAGAAATATATTGTTGGCCCTGAAAAGGGCCGTTCTTGCGCAAACGTGGCGCAGAAAGAAGAATTACTTCTCCAGCACATTTACGCCTTCTTTTCGGTCTTCTTGGGCAGGAGAACAGCCTGGATGTTAGGCAGCACACCGCCCTGTGCGATGGTCACGCCCGACAGGAGTTTGTTCAACTCCTCGTCGTTGCGGATGGCCAACTGCAAGTGACGCGGGATGATACGCGTCTTCTTGTTGTCGCGAGCTGCGTTGCCGGCCAACTCCAACACTTCGGCGGCGAGATATTCCATGACGGCCGCCAAGTAGACGGGCGCGCCGGCGCCTACGCGCTCAGCATAGTTGCCCTTGCGCAGAAGACGGTGAATACGGCCCACAGGGACTGAAGCCCGGCTCGGCTGGAGCGAGACTTGGACTTGCCCTTCAACCTTACCGCCCTTGCCGCGACCGCCTCATGTCGATATCAGAGAGAACGAGAACACACGGTAGTACTTTCCGCTAGCGAGCTCCGCTCTCGTGTGGCACTGGAGATCTCTGTGTGGGGTGCATTGTGGCGGGGCGGCCTGCGCCGTGATTGGCGCTCTTCCGCCGGGGGATTTTGAGGTGGGGCGCTGCGGTCCAGTCAGAGCCCTGCCTTGTTGGTAGTAACAAGGCCTTGGAAAACTCTGAATTTGGTTGATTAGAGAGACGCTACGGATTAGTGTAGTGCTGCGGAGTGAATAAGTGGATTGAGAAATTGTGAAGATAAGTAGTGAGTGGTGAGTGGAAGATAGAGATTTGAAAAGAGTTTGGCTATTCCAAAGGAGGTTATTGTGGTAGAGTTTAATGAGCGAAATTTGAAGAACTGCACATGAATTTAGAATAAAGGAATCAGGAAATAACTGGTGGGCATTTTAGGGTGGCTGTATATATCGTGCGTCTGAGGGAAAGTGTTTTCTTCCGGCGTTCGGTAGATGGTCATAATACTGCCTGTATTTTTGAAAACTGTTATGAAGTTCTTGATTTTGAAAAATTTTTTCAATTTGTGATGAAGCTGTGTCGGTGATATATTTGTCGATGGGTGTCAAGTCCAGTCTTGCATAATAGTCAGCGTATGGTCGTTTTGGTTCAGGTCGGCAAGTCGTGCGTATAAAGCGATGTTCTGCTTTCTTCAGGTAGTTAATGTTCATTTTGGCTGCTGTCGCCCAGGTAAGGCACGCGTATGTGCCAGCGCTTCTAATACAAGTTTTGTACAGTAGTGTTTTAGTTTTATCTGAGATGGTCCTTGCTCGTAGCAGCGGTGTGAGGCAGGCTATTCTGGCTCCTATCTTCTTAGATGCTTCTTGACAGTGCGTATTCCAGAGTAGTTTGTTGTCGAATTTTACTCCAAGGTATTTTATATTTTTGCTCCAGGGGATACGCGTGCCATTTATGCAAAGCGGAGTTGGTGATTTCTCTCGGCGCCAGCTAAATAGTATAGCTTGGCATTTGTTCGGGTTTATAGATATGCCGTTAAGTTTGCACCACTGAACTAAATCAGTGGATGCATTTTGTAGGCGTTTTGCTGCGCTTTCAGGTTTTGGAAATTTAGTAGTTAGGGCCACGTCGTCGGCGAAGAGGTATTCGGTGACGTTTGGAGTTTGTGGAATATCATGGATGTAGAGATTGAATAGCATAGGTGAAAGTACAGCCCCTTGCGGGACGCCGGCGAGAATAGGTTTTGTAGACGATTTGTGGGAATGATATTTAACCTGGAAGGAGCGCTGATGGAGGTAGCTGAAGAGGAGACGGCAGAGATAGCTAGGAAGAAATTTTTGACATTTTTTGAGAAGAATTGGATGGTTCACTTTATCAAATGCGAAGGAGAAATCAAAGAAATGGCAGGGATGGGGCAGTGAAGAGCTAGGATGAAGCGACTTCCATGGCAAGACGGAACGTTTGCATCGCCGACGAGTGGCCCTTTCGAAATCCAAATTGAGTATGCCTTATGGCTTGTTTGGAAATTAATTTTGACGTGATAATTGGTAGGAGTAGTCTTTCAAATAATTTAGATATTTGCGATAGCAAGCTAATGGGTCGATAGTTGGCCGGGTCTTTATGGTTTTTGCCTGGTTTTCCCAGCATTATTATATGTGCCTTTTTCCAATTTTTTGGAAAGTAACCTATAAGAACGCATGCGTTCATAAGTTGAGTTAACGCAAGTATGGCACTTTTAGGGAGGTTTTTTAACATTTGCGCATTGATGAAGTCTGGCCCGCTTGCTTTATTGGCACTTAGTTTTTTGATTTGCTCGCGAATTTGATCTTCGGAGAATGTTGGAATGTCTTCATCTTCGTCATTGGTTGTATTGTCAAAAAGGCAGTCTTCATAATTTTGAGGCAGTATGTCAGGCACAGGAAGATAATGTCCATTTTTTATTGCATAAGTATGCGTTGGTAAAGGAGTGAAGCGTCTTTGTAGTGTGGTGGCGAATATCTCGGCTTGCCTTAATGGATCATAAGTTATGGTTTTATTGACGTTGTCGTTTAAAGCTGTTAGAGGTGACGCTGGGTTTTTAGAATTTTTTGAATTTTCCACAGATCGGTTCTGTCTTTTATCTCGGCTTTGCTTATAAATTTGGACCATTCGGCCTCTCGGTGGGCTCTGAGGAGCTGCGAGACAGCGCGACGGGTGGTTTGAAAAATAGATTTATCGACGGGTCGCGGGAGGCGTAAAATCTTCTTTGTGCTCGGCGTCGCTCTTGGATGAGAGAGATAATGTAAGATGGCAGTTGCTCTCGTCCGTTCGTCTTAGGGATCCTGGTGGTATTGATATTGTATGCAGAGCGAATGTGAAATTCAATTTTTTCGACTACTCTATCAATTTCATCTGGAAGTGCGCAGTGGGTTTTTATGGGGACGAATTTTGTGTGCTATTCTATCCCTGAATAATTTCCATTCAGTTTTGGTGGAAAATGACGGGAATGGGGTGTAGGGGAAAGCGCCTATAGATAGTGCAGAAATTATTGGTAAGTGATCGGAGTTAAGTTCGTTTAGTGGCTTTGGAACGGTGGGGTGTAAGGTTGATGAGTGAATTATGAAGTCGAGGATGTCAAAGGGGAGGTGATTTTGGAGATAAGTTGGTCCGGAAGGCGGTTGAAGCGTTAAATCTTGTCTCATTTCAAGAATTGATACAGAATATTACCGGCTGTTGTATTGGTTTTACAACCCCATTCTAGGCGTTTCGAGTTGATATCACCACCTAATACGGTTGTACCTGCCAGGATTTAATAGAGTAGTCAAGTCGTCTGCTTGGAGCGGAGATGATGGGCTTCTGTAGGCTGAAATAAATTTAATTGGGCCCGTGGCTGTGCCAATTTCAACTATTGTAGCTTCGATGGAGTTTAAGGGCGGTGTCGTAGCCTGGTGTGTGGGAGCGAGCGCCTAATTGCAATTGCTGTACCACCTCCCGCGCGTCCCGTACGGTCGTCGCGATATATGAAATATCCTCTTAGATTGAATGATCGAGAGGCTGATAGGTGTGTTTCTTGAATTAAAAGTATGGCTATAGAATAGTCCATCACAAAATTTTTCTATTTCAGGTTTTGTTTTTCTAAGAGTACCGTTAGCGTTCCAAGACGCTATGTTGTACAGCCGATTTGACAAATAAGCCATTTAGAAGAGCTCCGAGATTGTTTTGAAAAGCATTAAGTGTCTTAGTTAATATATCATCCTGACCTTTCATGATAGTTATCACCTTTTTAGCAGTGGTGATGATTTTTGTTAAGTTAAAGCCTTTGAATAGGTTTAATAATTCTTTCAGGTCCGAGAGCGTACCAGACGCGGGCTGTTCTTCTATTGGTTGTTCGTCTTGACTGGTTTCGGGTTGATCGGTGCGTCCCCACCACGCCTGGGGGGGAGCTGCCGGACGTCTGAGAGCAGGGTACTCGGATTCCGGCGGGGGCTGATTCTGATTGGTCCTACGCTGTTCGCGGGCGAGGCGTAATTTTTGGAGTTGCGCCGTGCGGACGCGTACTGCTTCTAAGTGTGCAGGGCAATCTTTATAGCTGGCCGGATGCTGGCCCGCGCAGT
The DNA here is from genome assembly GCA_031308135.1 of Acheta domesticus. Classification (NCBI taxonomy): domain Eukaryota; kingdom Metazoa; phylum Arthropoda; class Insecta; order Orthoptera; family Gryllidae; genus Acheta; species Acheta domesticus. Next base: position 43,759 of record JAHLJT010008835.1, read on the forward strand.
TGGCGCATTTCGGGGGGGTGTGGAGTTTATCCACAACTGGACATTCTGACGAGCTGTGAGGTCCCGCGCAGCCAATACATCGGGTTTGTCTGCGGCACCCGTTTTTAGTGTGTCCCCATAAGCAGCAGTTTAAGCAAAGGGGGATGCGATCTTGATCTTCGGTTCTTCGAATTGAACTTTTAGGTAGAGTAGATGTTTATCTTTTAATTTCTGATAATTCTGACTGGTTAAATTCGACATTGTAGAGTCCTAGGCCTTGAAACGTGTTCGGACCAATCTTTTTCTTAATTTCTCCTACATGATGTACGGTAATACCTTTTGCTTGGATTTCAGACTTAATTGCCTCGCATGAGAGGTTCGAATCAAGACCACGGATAACAAGACGTTTCCTACGTTCGGTCGTGGCTCTGTGAAAGTAGTAGAATAGGTCTGTGTCTGATTTCCGATCTAGCAGTAGTTTGTCAATTACTTGGTGGTCTTCCACACAACCGGGTCTTAGAATAAGTGAGTGCGCATTAATCTGCGCGTAGAGCGGTTTTTGGCAGTGTTCTCGCAGATGAGCTGTTAGACCTACTGGGTCAGCTATTTCCGATTTGTCTAGGTAAAAACTACCGACCGATGAGAATCTGCTATAACGCGGCGCGTTGATTGGTTTCTGTTGCGTTTTAGCACTAGTTTTGCATTATTAGCGCTGTTTGAGGAGCCTTCCTCTACGGCAGTGATGGCATCTGGGTCAGCATGAAGTGCACTGAATTTATTAGTAGTTGGTACTTTTTCAGGAGGCGGAGGCGCCCGTTGTTTGAAAAATTTTTTGGGAACCATGAATGGATTTGTTATCTCCGTAACATCTTTGTCAGAAGGCTGTGCAGTAGATGTTAAGTCATTGTCAGTTCCGGAAGGATTAGAAATAGTCTTGTCAGGGTTAGAATTGTCAGCTTGGTTGATAACAGTTACATTGGCCATGATGTGCGGTGGCGGAGGAGACTTAGTTCGTGATTGATTTTCGCTCATTGTTATGACTTTAGAGGAGGGAGAGAGATTTGAGAGTTCGGACCTATTACCCGCAGCAACTACATGCATCCGACGGCGAATCTCACCATAGATGGGCGATGGCTTCGTTGGGTTGTCCTCTTCAGCGGCTTCTGTTGTGTGGTGGGTGTTTGGCAACCAGAGGAATGATGGGCGCTGCGAGTAACCGCGCGCTGGTGCTTGGCTTGATCCCGCCGTCTTCGTCAGACGCCGCGCTGTGCTGCTGCGAAGACGGCCAAAGCCGTCAGTCGTGGCCGCCGCAGCGCGGCGGCTGGGCGGTGTTGTTTTCGTTCGCACGGCCTGGAGGTACTTGCCACCACCTGACAGAGCGGTTTTTGCTCTTTAAGATTTGCTCTTTCGGATTTTGCTCTTTTTTTTTTAACTCTGTCAGAGGAAGCTGTACCACGGCCCGGAGTCAGGTCCAGTCGAACACACTCGAACACAGGAGCAGGGCAGAGATCGGACGATGTGTCTCCTCTGCTGCCAAGATCCGGAATGCGCTGGAGGATCGCAGCCACCCTATATTTATAAGCTCGGTGCCCCTTCCGCGGGGCGCGCCGAGATCGCCACTATTCGGCACGCATCGCCCCGTGACCGCTCTCATTGGGCGGCCCCTTCCGCCCGTGCGCCCGAGCGCGGTGGAAGGGGTACCGAGCTGATAAATATGACCGGCCGCTCCCGCGGAGCCACATTCGCTCTGCGAAAGTTGTGTCGAACGCACCTCTGTAGTCGACATGCCGCCCAAGACTAGCGGAAAGGCCGCGAAGAAGGCCGGCAAGGCCCAGAAGAACATCTCCAAGGGAGACAAGAAGAAGAAGCGCAAGAGGAAGGAAAGCTACGCCATCTACATCTACAAGGTGCTGGAAGCAGGTCCATCCTGACACCGG
>JAHLJT010008836.1:0-20643 GCA_031308135.1 Acheta domesticus
TGTTTTGCTCTTGGATCATTATTAGCCAATCAGCGACTTCTGATGTTACGTGTTAATTATGTTTATACTATATACTTTATATTTATCCGCGCTAGTATGTACTCTTTGGTTTTCTTTAGCCCTCGCTTCGCTAGTTGTGGGAGGAGTGGGGAGTTTTGTTATTGTGTAAAAATATTATTACATCAAATTTGTAGTTCGTTTTTCGATGCAAATAGTTTGTTTTACACGGGAGCGAAGATTTCGGGGCGAATATCAGATTTGTGTACAACGCTTGGTACTATAATTTATTTTTAATTCAAGTAGTTGCAAAGGAGTGGGGGAAGTTTTCCGGGGCTTAAGAAAACGTGCGCGTAAATAATTGAAACTATTAATCTCCATCCATTTCATCTGTCATTGCATTTCAAATATAATTCAGTATATATTTATGAATTATTAATCCATAAAGACCCTACACCATTTTTGTGCGAATTCCATTCTATTAATCATCAAACAATTACATTTACATCTTAAAAAAGTCATAAAATAACATTTACAAGCACACTATCATTGTGGCTACCAAAGTTATGTAGGAGGGGATACCTAGGGATACTTTTCATATTTTATTTTTTTCTCTATTGTTTTGGATGTGAATATTTAATGTTTATCTTCTTTGAATGACACATATCTGAGCATATTGATGTGTAAAACTATTATTTAAGAACATTATCCCAAAGGTTCTTTTTGAGATAATGTGTTTGTGTACAGTGTCTCTCTAGGTACATAGTATTGAGGGGACACATAATGATGTACCTGGAGACAATGTAGGGAAAGTGAAAAAAAACTACAACTGAATGAATGTATGTTACGGAGCAAATAATAATGAAAATTTTGACATTATTGTAAACTTCTTTACCCCTCCAAAATAATAAATTATAGTATTTACACAACTCTCATTTGAACTCAAATATTAATGTAAGAAATTAAAGTATTTAAGATAAATAAAAGTATTATGTCACTATGTTCAAGACAGAATGACAAAAATATTACATGGACTAAGTAGATAAATGATACATACTGTAATGCTATCAAACCATATAAATTGGTGAAGTTATGTATTTACAATGCATGAAATGGTCGGTTTCTTATAGTGTGGTATTGATCACAATGCACATGTGTCATTTTTGATGTTACCATTAATAATCCTTAACTATTAATAGTTATTTATTAACAGATGAAATGAATCTGTAATTAATGTACAACCAATACACATTGGGATACTTACTTTTCACTTATGTGATAAATAAGAACAACATGATTTAAAAAATAATAAAAAAATATCATTACTCCAAAATATTTGATGAAATACATATCTGTGCATCTTATTATAGTACAATTTTGAACTCATATCAAACAAGGCCATTATACTCTATTTCATTACCAACAAAGTATTGTAAAAATATGTTTCAGTACAAATATGTCGTATGTTTTTTCCACAATGTAAAAAGTTTTATTCAACTTGACTATTCATCCTACGAAAGGTGACAGACCGGTGTTGACAGCAGTTAATGGGAGGCTGTGAATTATTAGAACACTTGTGATCTAGTAATTTTTATGTCCTACCTGATCTCTGTTTTGTGAAAGAAAAAAGTAGCATAACAAAAATACATTGTGTAAAGGTAATCAGACTTTTCCATGACCAATACATGCCAGTTAATAACTGCTAGGGTTGGGCAGTATTGTAAATACATTTTGTATTTCAAAAACTGTATCTTTGCATTTTTTGGACATGTATTTGAGAGACGTATTTAAATACAATAAATAGGTGTATTTAGAAAAAGAAATACTTCAAATACATATGAAGAAGATAACAGGGATTGTTTCTTTTTGTTTGATTCTGCTAGTGAATGAACCTCATTAAAAATAAAAGCTCCTTTCACGTGTTGAGATTGAATTCTCTTAATTTTTAAATGATAAATCTAATAAATGATGATCATTAAAATTCTGTAGAATTATCTGACAATAAAAAAGCATTTATTCCTTATAACACTAGTTTATGATCATCAGTGCCAGTTCAACAACGGTTTTCCTTTGTGAGTTTTATACATTCTCCAACTAGGGGTTTATGTCTGATGATTTGTTTGAAAAACAAGTTTTAAAAGAAATTCTGTTTATTTGAGTTAGACATATTTTGATACAATTTTATATTTGGAAGTGTTTTGTTTAAAAGATTTTAGTTATTGCTCAGAAATTTATGACCGTCAATTTTGTGTTGTAATTGAGAAGTAGAATATACTATTAAAATAAAAAGTTATAATGCAACATTTTTGTATTTACTGTATTTTGAGTGTTTGAAGTACTTTAAATGCTGATGTATTTAGAAATTCAAAACCTACTGCATTTTGATTATGTATTTAAATACTTATTTACAAAGTATTTTGGCAAAGTATTTAAATACTAAATTTAAAGTAATTTGCCCAACCCTGATACACTTGCCAATGAAAGAAAAATGTAATTAGTTATATTATACTGATTTATTCGTTACTGGGAAAATAATAAGCTACCTTTTTCTAATTACCAATGTACTCAAATAAGTGGTCTGGTGATGAATTTTTAATTACCTAATTTTATTCACAATTAATTACTACTTCATTTTATTAATATGAATGAAACATGAAGTGTTTGCTGCACAATTAACTTCGTTTAGTAATTTTCACATTACCAGACATACATGTAGACTTTTCTTTCCATTCATTCATTTAAAGTTTTAGAAGAGATTCAAGGAAATCGAATCTTGGTCATAAAACACTTATTTCAGTGACTCTGTAATGATGATGCTATATGAATGGAAATGTAATTAAATGTTAAATTCATTTCATATTTATTGGACTGAATGAATGAATGTCCATTAACCCCTCATAGTCTCTCAAATCATGCTCATGTATGAGAGTAGGAAGCAATTCAGGTGAATGAATGCACAGTTTCATTAAAAACATGTTTAATTATACATAAAATGTAATACTACAAATACATACATAATATAATATTACCAAAAAAAATATTATGGAGTAAAATTATTGAAAAGTTGGACAGACGTGCCTGGGCTAGGCTGGTATTTGTCTGTATTGTAATGAATTACTATTGGTCTTTGTTGGCGTTCACTTTCACTGCATTGTAACTCTTAATCTTTTACGTGATATTAAATTTGATATGTCTGCTTGCAACTGCAGAGCATCCCGAAGAGGGATGTTCTGCAGTTGCAAACCCACGTGTCGGCCGAAGGCCATAAATTCATTATTTTGGTATCGTGTGGCGCTTCTTAAAGCCTCCACCGCATCATCTACCTGATGCCTTCGAGTTCGCTCGACGGTTGACCTTCTAAATTCAACCTTTTGGCTGCCGCTGGGGCTGCCTCTTTCTTCCGTCGCGCTTGAGTGATTTTCCTGTTGTGAACACAGTTGAACATAAAATATTAAAATTTTTTAATTCAATGTTTGTATTTCAGGTGCCAAGAAATGAACAGGAGTGGGGACTCATTGAAGAAGGATTCAGGAAGCAATGGAATTTCCCAATGTAATTGGTGCCATTGACGGCAAGCACGTGGTAGTAGTGTCCGCCACTGTCACACTCTCTTTTCTGTAATTATAAGGGAACCTTTAGTGTGGTGTTGTTGGCGCTGGTTGACCATAATTACTGCTTTACAGTCATTGATGTTGGAGCCTACGGCAGTCAGTCTGACAGCGCTATTTTTGGCAACTCCAAGTTGAAATCTGCTATTGAAAACAATGAGATGAACTTACCAGAGGACTGCGTAATTGTTGGGGACGAGGGATTTCCCCTCAAACCCTATTTATTGACGCCATATTCAAGGAGGAGGGCTCTTGAATATAATCAAAAAGTGTTTAATTATAGGCTAGGGCGTGCCCGGCGCGTTGTGGAAAATACTTTTGGAATTTTGGCTAGTAGGTTCAGAATTTTTAGAAGGCCGATTTGCCTCAGCGACAAAACAGTGATTTCTGTAATAAAAGTTGTATAAAAAAATTACGTTCCCGATATTGAAGACGTCACCTCGCGTGACTTGATCCCGGGGACATGGAGGGAAGGGGGGGGGGCTGAATTTGCGGGCAACCCGCGAAAGAAGGTATGGCACTACAGCTCAACAAATGAGAGATAGATTAAGTTCATATTTTGTTGGGGAATGTGCTGTATCATGGCAAAATAAAGTCATATATTGAAATTGAAACCAAAGTCTGTTTTGTATTTACTACCTGTCCACCTACCAAATTTGTCTCCGATTCCGTATGGGTTGCATGTCGGAGAAATCGGTCAGCAGTAGCAAACCACTGTAATTGTGGTGTATACACATCTTCGGCTGCTGCGCCGCTTCTCTTCGACGATTTTATTTTTCTGATTTCCGTGTTATAGACTTCTCGCAAACTTCTAATTTTTCTCCTTAATGCCGCAACGTCAGGGAAATCGAATTCATGCGTCAGTTCCCATTCGGCTGCGTGTCTGTAAAAACAATTTGATTATTAGTACCAAAATTCTTTGAAGATAATTAACCTTGAAATGGACGCGCTGAAGCACAAAAAGCAATGCCTGTTTAGCGTAGTAGATTTTTATAAGTGTTTTAAAAAAATGTATATTACGACATATTTAGACCTTTATAAAGCAAGTCAAAAATTTGCGTGTGCGTGAATCTCATTAGCATTTCTTCGATATTGATTATTCAGTGAATTACTCATAAAAATCGCAATTTGCAACTTTGACGAGAAGTGTGTTTCCAGAATTCATTCTCTCTGGTCACGAACAATTGGCATGTTTTTCGGCCTTTTCTCTCCCACTGCGCTTGCAGGGAGCATCTCCAAAACGCAAGGGCAATGCTCCGTGCTCAGGTACCCCTCGAAATGACGGAAAATCCCATTGACGTCAGACCTCATTCAAGAAACAGAAGAGAGGTTGTCAGGGCAGACATTCAGATGCGTCGCACAACAAAATTAAAAAAACTTGTCCCACTAACAGGTAAGATATTTACATTTCGAAGGCCTGAGATTCCCCCACATATAAATATTTATAATTTCATTATATGGAACAGTGGACCTGTCAAAAACTTAGTCGTACTTTCGGAAACCACACATTTTAGCGACAATAAATAATAAATAATACATACGGGAAAAACATTAAACTATACCCGTTTATTAATAAAAACCTTCGTTAAAAATGGAATTTCAAATATTATTATTTTAATTTATAATATTACCGCCAATAATGCGTGTCCAATTTGGATCAATACTGCAGCTAGAACAACAGTTGTGCAAAATAAATGCCTTAGGCGGATACTCCAAACCCCTTGGTTTGTATCAAATTCACGGAGAATTACTAGTACTCAATTAAAAATTATACATTGAAAATAACCCAAAAGTTTTTCTTTTCACTTAACTTTTCTCCTGTAACTCGAAAGTTTAATTTATACCGTAATTTGAGATCCCTTGCACAATCAAATCCAAGTTTCTGAAAGACAAATTGCGTCCGCCTTAATTATTAGTAGTATTATTGACACCTAGAGAAATAATTTAATTAAAATCAAAATTCTTTAAAAATCAACAAATATCTTACACTACCAATATTAGTTATAGAGTAGATGAGTGAAAAATTAGCGATGGTCCCAAAATCTTATTGTGAACAGTAATAAAATTGTCTTCAAAGGCCTTCTCACCGAACAAGAAATAAAGAAAAATTCAAGTTAAACTCAAAATTTGTCGCTGTTTTGTTATGCAAAAATTATATTTGTCGCTCGTTTGACCCCGCTATACTGATTCGGCTAATTTCACATCAATTTACTATCACAATTAAAAGAAAACCAAGTTATTACAAAGATAAATAACAATTTTACATGGAAATACGTCGCTTCTTCGTTGCTCAATAGTTCTCTTTTTGAAAAAAACAAAGAAATACAGAAATATTTGGCCTTTATTTTATAGACAAAAATGGAAAATACACTATCACGAAGTATGTGACACTGTATCAAGGACCCCCCACAATTTATGAAATTCCACTATATAACATGTTAGCGGAAGTAATTTACTAGGTATTGAAACATGATTCATCCGCTTTTCTTATATCCGACAATACGCGTCCGACAGCAATACGAGTTTCCCGTCGACAAATCACCTGCACACACACACACCCGCAGCATTATATAACTATTTCTATACTGCGCATTCGCTGTGAACTGTGAAATGGCAATTTCCGTCCTTACGTCGTAACACATCTTGAGATATACGGTTCATTTTCTGCATTTTAAAACAATTTTTAACGTACGAATAATGTGACTGAATAAAGAATGTTATGTTTACCGATTCAGAAGGCAAATAAAACCACAAAATGAGCAGCACTTTGTAATTTGATAGTATACTGTATATTTCATTCATGTTCATCCTTCATGTTTTTCTATGAAAATCCTATTTTTTTACTATGCGTAGGGTTAGCAGTTGTTCAGTATTTTAATGTTCTTGACACCATTTATAAATTAATATAGTGAATATATTTTCTTTCGAATTTCATAGAATTTTATGTTCAAGAATTAAAAGAAAAAAATGTAAAAACAGTTCAGTTAAGGGCCAAATATCGAAAATACTTAAACGATGAATGTATTCCGAGTAAGTGCATTCAGTGTATTATCTACATTAAAAGAATGAAGTAAATTCAGAAACATCCCTGTATCGTGGCATACGTTTAGGAATAGTTTGTAATTGCTTGTACCAAAAGGGCGAGAAAGTAAGATCACAATTGCCTGGTTTTCTGTAATCTTTGGATATTATTCTTGGGTTCTAAATGCTTTCTTATTTAAATAACAAAACCAATAGATAAAACCATAATTACTTCATACCTAGTCTATTCACATCATTCACAACTAGATATGAAATAATAACGAATGATCTAGTAACGAGTTATCTAGTATCTATCGTGTCCACGTTGCACAAAGTCTTACATAATAATAGCACCGTCTCAATGAATAATACACGCATGTGTAGTGTATTTATTAAAGATATCTGCACTATTATATTATCCCCGCTAGTTCACTATTTACTAAAAACCTATCTGGACACCCTAATTATGCAATTATTTTCTAATTGAAAACAGGTATATCTTACCTTGCGTCTCTATTCTTGTGGAGTGGATTTTCTTTGTCCCACAGACAAGGATGAGCTTCATATGCCTCCAAAAATTCAGTTATGTCCAATGTCACGTTCGAATCCATTTTCCAAACGAGTCCGTTGGTCACTGCGGAAAAACTGGGCCCTTCTCTTCCTAGCAGCCCGTCTTTTATAGGCGCAGGGCCGTAGGCGGCTGAGGGCTACGGGGGTAGGGTGGGAAGCGTCATCGATACATTGAAAAACATAAGGGAGAAATAAACAAAATTACACACAGAAACGCAACAAGAAATCTAATGAAACAAATCACATAAAAATGGAAAGAAATATTATTTTCTTCAATATTTGTAGGAGCGAATGAATTCATTTGATGATTTAGGCATCGGTTGGTTGATTGATTGCGATTCCGGGCACATCAGCTCCGTAAAGTTACAATCGCAAAGTTGTCAAAAAAAATTTGAAACTAATCTCCAAATTTGTCGCTTTTTTGTTGCTAATTGTTACGCAAAACAAAAAATTTGTCGCTCTTCATTTGACACTGCTAAAACAAATGCTGCTAACTTGATATCAAGTTAGCATCGCAAAAACAGAAAACAAAGAAACTACACAGATAAATTAAAAATTAATTACATGGAATTTGTTCGCTTTTTTGTCGCTCAAACTTACGATAAAACAAATTTTGTTACTCTTCAAACAAAGCCAGAATGTAATTTCCCAAAACGCTGTTTTTCAACGCAATGTCAGGAAAACCAAGAAATAACAATAATAAGTAAAAAATATTTACATGGGAATTTGTCGCTAATTTGTCGCTCGATTCCTACCGTAAAAGAAATTCTTTTACTCTTTAAAACATATGCGAGAATGGAATTTTTCCCAAACGCGATGCTAGTTGATATCAACTTACAATCGCAATTTCAAGAAAACCAAGAAAATAACAATAAGTAAAAAATAGTTACATGAGAATTTGTCGCTTTTTGTCGCTCGAAACTTACCGTAAAAATAAATTTTGTTACTCTTTAAACAATATGCCCCGAAATGGAATTTTCGCAAAACGGGATCTGATGTGTCGTCAAGTAAGAATCGCAATCTCAAGAAAACCGAGAAAATAATCTAAATACACAAAAACTTTTTACACGGGAATTTGTCGCTATTGTCGCTCGAAACCTACCGTAAAAGAAATTTTGTTACTCTTTAAACAATATGCTAGAAATTCAATTTTTCGCTACGCGGGTCCAGGATGTGGTCAAGTTAGATTCACAATCTCCAGAAAACCGAGAAATAACATAATATGCAAAAAATAACATGAGAATTTGTCGCTTTTTTGTCGCTCGAAACCTACTGTAAAAGAAATTCTTTTACTCTTTAAACAATATGCTAGAAACGGAATTTTTCCCAAACGCGATGCTAAGTTGATATCAACTTACAATCAGTTGATATCAACTTACAATCGCAATTTCAAGAAAACCAAGAAATAACAATAATAGTAAAAAATAATTACATGAGAATTTGTCGCTTTTTTGTCGCTCGAAACTTACCGCAAAAGAAATTTTGTTACTCTTTAAACAATATGCCAGAAATGGAATTTTTCGCAAAACGGGATTCTGATGTGTCGTCAAGTAAGAATCGCAATCTCAAGAAACCGAGAAATAATCTAAATACACAAAACTTTTTACGCGGGAATTTGTCGCTAATTTTGTCGCTCGAAACCTATCATAAAACAAGTTTTGCTACTCTTTAAACAAAACCGGGAATGTAATTTCCGAAAGCAGCGCCTCTGCACCACAGTGACAGGAAAACCAAAAAAATTACTTTAGTAATAATAAATAATTACATGGTAGTTTGTCGCTTTTGTCGCAGTCAACTACCAAAAAATTAATTTTGTTTCTCTTTGGACAATTGCAGAAATGGAATTTTCGGCAAACGCCTTTCTCACGTTACGTCAAGTTAACAAAGGAATCTCAAGAGAACCAGAAATTTCAGATATTAAAGAAAATGTAGGTCCAATCAAGCTGGCCCGCCCACTATAGCAGAATCAAACCAAAACTAGTATCCAGAATTTTTAACATATTTATTACTAATTTATTACCGCAAACCCGATTTTTTTACCACTCATCTTCACCCCCAAAAACGGGTGGCGGGCCAGCTTGATATCAAGCTGGTCCGCCCACCATAGAATCAAACCAAACTAGTGCCATAATTTTTAACTACTTTATTACTAATTTATTACCGCAAAACTAATTTATGATTTAGGGCAAAAACAAATTTATCGGGCCAATTTGACTCTTTCGTGAAATTACAAGATTTTGCTCACGGTTCAATAATATTTGGGGGAAAATATTTTACCATGATATTTGGCACCTTGCTTAGAACTCTCCGTAAACAAACAATACAACATACATTTTCGTACATCGTAATTTGGCGAGGACGTTATTGTATCGTTTTAAGAGGAAAAATAACACTCCAACCATTTCCTTGCATAATTGTGTCGAACCATGGAATACAAAAGTGTTACGAGAAAAAACTTCAGCTGTTAAACAGTACATACTTTCTCGCCTTTAGTAATGGCTACGTCATACAATTCTACGGAAGTTTCTCTCCTTATTAACATATGTCATCTTTTTTTGTAAAACTAATTACAAGTTATAGAACATTAGGTACTAATAATTTTCACACAAATATCAACACAAATTCGACAATTAATAGTGCATTTTACACAGCTAATTCATGTCCCAACAATGAGACAATTCACAGAAATTCACACGTACATACGTAATGCATACAAGGAGAAAAGTTAAAGAAAAAGTGGTGCTGTTTTTCAGAAAAAAAATTGTTTAAAAAATTCCAAATGACCTGTATATTTCAAGCATAATTATGCGAAAACTACTCAAATGCTCAAAAAACCGTTATATTACATTCAAAATCCGTCACTATAGAACATATTTATTAACTAGCCATATGTTTTTTTAACAATAAAATAGCGGTAATAATAATATTTTTTAAAGTGTATGATCTAAAAGTAAGAAACAAATTTAAATTATTTAGGCGGATAAAAAAATATTTCGGGAAACGAGAGTGAATTCCATAACTTGTCCCCGCAGCCGGCAGATTGGAAAGGAAATGCCTGCACCGTCCCCTCTGAAGGAGTGGGATTTCCCGGCTGGAGGGAGGCAAGCTGTTTACCTGGGTGTGAATTCTATGACCCTCCCCCCAACCGAACGGAAGGAGCGGATCAGGCACTAAAGTGCCTTTACAGCATTCATTCATACTCTAATATTCTAGACGTTCCAATGGACTGTAAAGGATTGCTTCAGAAAAAGAGACGGAATATTCAATTGCTCAGCACATTACATAATTTAGAAAGTACAACAAGAAATTCGAAGTATAATTTATAAAAAATCGCTTTACAGAAATGAACTCAAAAGCTAATTGAAGACCATGTTGCACATGAAAACAAAATATTCTGCGTTACACATATCAGATATTTTTATTTTCTCGCATTAATACGTACTTAGTACAGACAAATTATTGTGATGGGGCAGCGTAAATCGGCGATTTTCCAACCCAAAACTCTTGTGACCGTCGAGACCACGAGTTTAAAGAGAAAGGCACGCGCCTGCAAGTTTGGCGTCGAAAGAAATTGTATTGACAAGAACAGTGAATTCTTCGTAAATTGTTTAAAGTGAAATAAGCTTGCCAAATGAAGTATACATTCAGATAGATTTTATAATACACTCTCCTTGTTTTAGTATCGCAACAAATATGCTCCAGAAATGTACAGAGTTTTTCTTGCTGTTGTAAATAAATATTAATAAATTAATAATTCCAGATTAATAGAACAAATGTTTGTTGTTGTTATTATTACTATTATTATTAATATTATTCTTCTAATTCACAGACGGACGGACGCATTAAAAAAAAACACTTTTTCGGTATCAGGAAGCTCCAAAACCTGTATTTCCGTTAGATCTCGAAATTGATATCCGCAGCATCATTTTGTGTATTCTACGTATAATACTCCATATACACATACATACGTATTCAGAAAGTAAAAAACGTATTAAGGACCCGCAACTCGTGAAATCTCACTATAAGATATGTTAGAGAAAGTAAATTACTACATATTGTAATAGGATTGTCCCCTTTTTCCGAATCAGGGACCAAAACGAGTTTTTGTGTCGAAAAATTCCCGTTTTTTGTGCGGAATTACATAAACTTTCTTTATATTACGCATTTTAAATTGGATAAGTTTACTTGGTAAGTTCTTTCGTGAAGTACGCACAGAAAATAATACTCGCGTAGATGTATTAGATTTTCCAGTTACAGGATCTCCGTTTCATCATTGTACACAACGTCTTCTTCTCTTTTATTAAGGTTAATACCTGGTTTTCTTCATACAATACTTTACCGTCAGGATGATTCAGGAAATGTGGAAATCCAACGTACACAACGTAATGTTTGAAATTAATAAACTTTTATAAATAAGTAGTGTTTTCTGCGGAAAATTCTACGTTTTCCGGTGCACGATTGCATAACTTTCTCTTCTTACGATGAACTTCGTAAGGAGAACAAACAAAACCAACGAATGAATCTTCATCGCATGCCAGAATCTTCGAGATATCTGGAAATTTCAAATTTTATTTAATGTTCCAATGGCAGTCTCGATTTGCAATTATTGGACATTTTAGACCAGTAACTAAACATCAACGACCATAAAATCAGTTTAGTTATACCAAAACCATTGGCGAAGTATCTACGAGTATAATTCCATTTGCAAAGCTTTGGTAATACTCGTACCTGCCCCAGGCAAAAATAGCCAAGACCCGCCGGGTATTTAACCCTCGGGCAGGCTTTGGAAAAAACCAGTAAGACTGTTAGACAGCCGGACGCTATAAGGGAGAGGGCGGGCTCGCCGCCCTCATGACTAATAAATTAGTAACCAAATAGTTCAAAATTATATTTTGGGGGTGCAGATGAATGGAAAGAAAATTAGTTTTGCGGTAGTAAATTAGTAATAAAATAGTTAAAAATTATGGCACTAGTTTGGTTTGATTCTATGGTGGGCGGATCAGCTTGATATCAAGCTGGCCCGCCTCCCGTTTTTGGGGTGAAGATGAGTGGTAAAAAAAATCGGGGTTTGCGGTAATAAATTAGTAATAAAATAGTTAAAAATCTGGCACTAGTTTGGTTTGATTCTGCTATAGTGGGCGGGCCAGCTTGATGACCTACATTTTCTTTATATCTGAAATTTCTTGGTTCTCTTGAGATTCCTTTGTTAACTTGACGTAACGTGAGAAAGGCGTTTGCGAAAAATTCCATTTCTGCAATTGTCCAAAGAGAAACAAAATTAATTTTTTGGTAAGTTGACTGCGACAAAAAGCGACAAACTACCATGTAATTATTTATTATTTACTAAAGTAATTTTTTGGTTTTCCTGTCACTGTGGTGCAGAGGCGCTGCTTTCGGAAATTACATTCCCGGTTTTGTTTAAAGAGTAGCAAAATTTGTTTTATGATAGGTTTCGAGCGACAAAAATTAGCGACAAATTTCCCGCGTAAAAAGTTTTTGTGTATTTAGATTATTTCTTCGGTTTTCTTAGATTGCGATTCTTACTTGACGACACATCAGATCCCGTTTTGCGAAAAATTCCATTTCTGGCATATTGTTTAAAGAGTAACAAAATTTCTTTTACGGTAAGTTTCGAGCGACAAAAAAGCGACAAATTCTCATGTAACTATCTTTTTACTTATTATTGTTATTTCTTTGGTTTTCTTGAAATTGCGATTGTAAGTTGATATCAACTTAGCATCGCGTTTGGGAAAAATTCCATTTCCAGCATATTGTTTAAAGAGTAAAAGATTTCTTTTACGGTAGGTTTTGAGGCGACAAATTAGCGACAAATTCCCATGTAACTATTTTTTACTTATTATTGTTATTTCTTGGTTTTCTTGAAATTGCGATTGTAAGTTGATATCAACTTAGCATCGCGTTTGGGAAAAAATTCCATTCTCGCATATTGTTTAAAGAGTAAAAGAATTATCTTTTACGGTAGGTTTCGAGCGACAAATTAGCGACAAATTCCCATGTAAAAATTTTTACTTATTATTGTTATTTCTTGGTTTTCCATGACATGCATTGAAAAACAGCGTTCTTTGGGAAATTACATTTCTGGCTTTGGTTTGAAGAGTAACAAAATTTGTTTTATCGTAAGTTTTGAGCGACAAAATGCGACAAATTCCCATGTAATTAATTTTTAATTTATCTGTGTAGTTTCTTTGTTTTCTTGTTTTTGCGATGCTAAATTGATATTAAGTTTAGCAGCATTTGTTATAGCATTCGACAAAATTTGGCATCATGGTCTTATTCATAAATTATTCCAAATTGGAATTCCTACTTATTTGTTCAAATAATTCAAAATTTTCTTTCTAATCGCACTTTTCGTGTCAAAATTAATTCCTCTTTTTCTCAACTATTTTCAATTGGCGCGGGCGTGCCCCAAGGGTCCTGTCTATCTCCTCTTCTTTTTAACATCTATCTCTCTGACATTCCCAACTTTACGTACTCAGAATTAGCCCTTTTTGCTGATGATACTGCATTCTTCATTAGTCATAAAAATTTAACAACTGCCAAAAATAGACTACAATCCGACCTTCTGCTTTATACAAATTGGACTTCTAAATGGCAGATTAAAATTAACATAAATAAATGTCAAGCTAAAATCTTTACACTCTGTAAACCAATCATCCCTGCAGAAATATTAATTCTTGATCAAGCTATACCCTGGATATCACCCAACACACCTATTAAATATCTTGGACTCCTCTTAGACACTAAACTTAAATGGAATGCCCATATTAAAAACATTATACATAAAACTAACACTAAAATTTATAAATTACACTCCCTCATTAATTATAAATCACCTATAAACATTCACTCAGCAAAATTAATATATACCACAATTATTCGTCCTACCCTTACTTATGCTTGCCCCATCTGGTCCAATGCTGCCAAAACCAATATTAATAAATTACAAATTCTCCAAAATAAATTCATCAGGAAAATATTTCACGCACCCTGGTATATTCCCCAACTCTCAACTCCATAATGAACTGAAAATTGACACTATCAACTCCCTAATTCGTTCACAAAGCCTTTAATTTTTCAACTCCTTAGATGACTTACAACAGACCCGCACTTTCAATTTAGGTCAAACATATCATTTTCCTCGACGTATACTATCAAAATTTCCTAAAGATATATTTCATCCACCATAATTACTACATTTACAACATATTATCCTTCTATTCAAAATCTTTTTTAGAAACTTCTTTTTTTTCATAGCATAACCTTTTCAAAAATTTAATTGTTAATAATTCCTACTACAGGTTCCAGTGAGTATCAAATCGCCAGTTATTTGTTTGTAATGGCCAAACCCCTGAAAGACAAATATGTCGAACAGGTAGAAATAAATTCAAAAAAAAAAAAGCATTTGTTATAGCAGTGTCAAATGAAGAGCGACAAATTTTTGTTTTGCGTAACAAATTAGCAACAAAAAAGCGACAAATTTGGAGATTAGTTTCAAATTTTTTTGACAACTTTGCGATTGTAACTTTACGGAGCTGGGCACATCAACTACTGAGCTCATTAGTCCCGTAAGTGTAGCGCGTGTGTTTTTCATCGGGAGGTGACGGTGATCTTTCCCTGCTGCATGGCGAGATCCGGCGCCGACCTACCGTCGACTAGCGGGGTTTTCCCCAACCTGGTATCTCCCACACGCGGGGCACCGCCCCAGCCGAGACAAGCTCTAAGCCCACGACCAGTCTCCCGGCATATGTGGTAATGTAATTAGTGTTAGCTTGAGTGTGTGCTTAAGGGGGTAAGGATGATAGGTCAAGGAAGAGGAAGGGAAGATCGCGCGCTCCGTGACCATTTCTTAGAGTACTGCTCCGGCATTCGCCTGTTGTTAGATTCGCTTGGATCGGAAAATGACCGATAAGAGCCACCAGTCGCTAGAATTCTCTTCCATACAGGCTAGTGCAGAAATCCTGTCGCCGTCGGGACTCGAGCCTAGGACCTCCCGGTCAGAGGCACTGCATTGACATCTTAGGCTTCGGATATTCGCCGCTCGAAAAGTTAGCATAGCAAAGTTTTCAAAAAATTTTTAAATTAATCTCATAGTTCTTCGCTTTTTTGTCGCTAATTGTTATGCAAAAAAATTGTCGCTCTTCATTTAACCCCGCTATAAAATTCAGCTAATTTGATATCAAGTTAGCACCGCAATGAAAAGAAAACCAAGAAATTGTACAGGTAAATAAAAAATTAATTATATGGGAATTTGTCGCTCAATACTTTCCATTATAGATATTTTATTACTCATTCCACAACAGCAGAATTAGAATTTTTCGAAAACGCGATTGTCACCTCAGGCACAAGAAAACTAGAAATTACACAGACAAAATAATATTCATATGGGAATTTGTCGCTGAAAACTTCCCGTAAAAGAAATTTTGTTACTCATTAAACGAAACAGAAATGTAATGCTTCGAAAACGCGGTTCTGTCAAGTCAGCACCGCAATGACAAGACGACAAAGCATTTTTTCTCTATCAGAGCTCCACAATACGAGTTTTCCTGTCGAAATATCACCATTTTCTTGCCGCATCATGACAAACCTTTCTCTATACTACGCATTTTACTCCTTATGACTTATTTAGTACGTACACTAAGTTACCTACATGAGAAAATAATATACGGTAGAAATATTAGATAGCCAATCATAGTATCCGCGTTTCATCATTGTAGACGCAATGTTTCAAATTAACAAAACTTTTATTTAAAAACAACAATAATGAATCATACCGCCATCACATGCCAAAACCTTAATGATACCTGTAATTTACAAAGTTTTTTTAAGGTTTCTAACGGCAGTCAGAAGTTGCAATTATTTGGCATTTGAGACCAATACCTAAGCATAAAATGACCGTAAATAGCCTTTCCTGTACCAAAATCCATTGCCTAATTGAAAGCAAACGTCAAGTTAAAAGTAATTTTGTTTAAGGCATTCAATTCATTATTAAGTATCATTACTGCATGTTGGAATCTGAAAGGACATTGTGAAGTTCACCCGACCTTTCGAAAGGATGTCATTCACAAAGCACCTGCTCTAGGCAAAAATAGAGCTCCGTAAAGTTACAATCGCAAAGTTGTCAAAAAAATTTGAAATTAATCTCCAAATTTGTCGCTTTTTTGTTGCTAATTTGTTACGCAAAACAAAAATTTGTCGCTCTTCATTTGACACTGCTATAACAAATGCTGCTAACTTGATATCAAGTTAGCATCGCAAAACAAGAAAACCAAGAAACTACACAGATAAATTAAAAATTAATTACATGGAAATTTGTCGCTTTTTTTGTCGCTCAAAACTTACCATAAAAACAAATTTTGTTACTCTTCAAACAAAGCCAGAAATGTAATTTCCCAAAAACGCTGTTTTTCAACGCAATGTCAGGAAACCAAGAAATAACAATAATAAGTAAAAAATATTTACATGGAAATTTGTCGCTAATTTGTCGCTCGAAACCTACCGTAAAAGAAATTCTTTTACTCTTTAAACAATATGCTAGAAATGGAAGTTTTCCAAAACGCGATGCTAATTTGATATCAACTTACAATCGCAATTTCAAGAAAACCAAGAAATAACAATAATATGTAAAAAATAGTTACATGAGAATTTGTCGCTTTTTTGTGGCTCGAAACTTACCGTAAAATAAATTTTGTTACTCTTTAAACAATATGCCAGAAATAGAATTTTTTCGCAAAAACGGGATCTGATGTGTCGTCAAGTTAGAATCGCAATCTCAAGAAAACCGAGAAATAATCTAAATACACAAAAACATTTTACATCGGAATTTGTCGCTAATTTGTCGCTCGAAACCTACCGTAAAAGAAGTTTGTTACTCTTTAAACAATATGCTAGAAATTGAATTTTTCGCTAACGCGGGTCCAGTATGTGGTCAAGTTAGATTCACAATCTCCAGAAAACCGAGAAAGAAACAATAATATGCAAAAAATAATTACATGAGAATTTGTCGCTTTTTTGTCGCTCGAAACCTACTGTAAAAGAAATTCTTTTACTCTTTAAACAACATGTTAGAAACGGGATTTTTCCCAAACGCGATGCTAAGTTGATATCAACTTACAATCGCAATTTCAAGAAAACCAAGAATAACAATAATAAGTAAAAATAATTACATGGAATTTGTCGCTTTTTTGTCGCCAAAACTTACCATAAAACAAATTTTGTTACTCATCAAACAAAGCCCGAAATGTAATTTCCCAAAAACGCTGTTTCCAACGCAATGTCAGGAAAACTAAGAAATAACAATAATAAATAAAAAATATTTACATGAGAATTTGTCGCTTTTTGGTCGCTCGAAACCTACCGTAAAGAAATTCTTTTACTCTTTAAACAATATGCTAGAAATGGAATTTTCCCCAAACGCGATGCTAAGTTGATATCAACCTACAATCGCAATTTCAAGAAAACCAAGAAATAACAATAATATGTAAAAAAATAGTTACATGAGAATTTGTCGCTTTTTTGTCGCTCGAAACTTACCGTAAAAGAAATTTTGTTACTCTTTAAACAACATGCTAGAAATTGAATTTTTCGCTATGCGCGGGTCCAATATGTGGTCAAGTTAGGCGAGCCCCCTCTCTCTTATAGCGTCCGGCTGTAACAGTCTTGCTGGTTTTTTCCAAAGCCTGCCCGAGGGTTAAATACCCGGCGGGTCTTGGCTATTTTTGCCTGGGGCAGGTATTACCAAAGCTTTGCAAATGGAATTATACTCGTAGATACTTTGCCAATGGTTTTGGTATAACTAAAATTATTTATGGTCGTTGATGTTTAGTTACTGGTCTAAAATGTCCAATAATTGCAAATCGAGACTGCCATTGGAAACATTAAATAAAATTTGAAATTTCCAGATATCTCGAAGATTCTGGCATGCGATGAAGGATTCATTCGTTGGTTTTGTTTTGTTCTCCTTACGAAGTTCATCGTAAGAAGAGAAAGTTATGCAATCGTGCACCGGAAAATGTAGAATTTTCCGCAGAAACACTCTTATTTATAAAAGTTTATTAATTTCAAACATTACGTTGTGTACGTTGGATTTCCACATTTCCTGAATCATCCTGACGGTAAAGTATTGTATGAAGACAAACAGCTATTAACCTTAATAAAAGAAGAAGAAGACGTTGTGTACAATGATGAACCGGAGATCCTGTAACTGGAAATCTAATACATCTACCGAGTATTATTTTCTGTGCGTACTTCACGAAGAGAACTTACCAAGTAAACTATCCAATTTAAAATGCGTAATATAAAGAAAGTTATGTAATTCCGCCACAAAAAAACGGAATTTTTTCGACACAAAAACTCGTTTTGTGTCCCTGATTCGGAAAAAGTGAACAAATCCTATTACAATATGTAGTAATTTACTTCTCTAACATATCTTATAGTGAGATTTCACGAGTTGCGGGTCCCTTATACGTTTTTTACTTTCTTGAATACGTATGTCTGATATACGGAGTATTATAGCGTAGAATACAGAAAATGATGCTGCGGAATATCAATTTCGAAGATCTAAACGGAAATACAGGTTTTGGAGCTTCCTGATACCGAAAAAGTGTTTTTTTTTAATACGCCCCGTCCATCTATCTGTGAATTAGAAGAATAATATTAATAATAATAGTAATAATAACAACAACAAACATTTGTTCTATTAATCTGGAATTATTAATTTATTAATACATATTTACAACAGCAAGAAAAACTGTGTACATTTCTGGAGCATATTTGTTGTGATACTAAAACAAGGAAAGTGTATTATAAAATCTATCTGAATGTATACTTCATTTGGCAAGCTTATTTCACCTTTAAACAATTTACGAAGAATTCACTGTTCTTGTCAATACAATTTTCTTTCGACGCCAAACACGCAGGCGCGTGCCTTTCTCTTAAACTCGTGGTCTCGACGGTCACAAGAGTTTTTGGGTTGGAAAATCGCCGATTTACGCTGCCCCATCACAATAATTTGTCTTTACTAAGTACGTATTAATGCGAGAAAATAAAAATATCCGATATGTGTAACGCAGATATTTAGTTTTCATGTGCAACATAGTCTTCAATTAGCTTTTGAGTTCATTTCTGTAAAGCGATTTTTTAAAATTATACTTCGAATTTCTTGTTGTACTTTCTCATTATGTAATGTGCTGAGGAATTGAATATTCCTGTCTTCTTTTTCTGAAGCAATCCTTTACAGGTCCATTGGAGCGTCTTAGAAATATTAGAGTATGAATGAATGCCGTAAAGGCACTTAAGCCTGATCCGCTCCTTCCGTTTCGGCTAGAGGGAGGTCATAGAATTCACCACCAGGTATACAGCTTGCCTCCCTCCGCCGGGAAAATCCCACTCCTTGTTGTTTTAAAGAGTAAAAGAATTTCTTTTACAGTAGGTTTCGAGCGACAAAAAAGCGACAAATTCTCATGTAATTATTTTTTGCATATTATTGTTTTCTCGGTTTTCTGGAGATTGTGAATCTAACTTGACCACATACTGGACCCGCGTTTAGCGAAAAATTCATTTCTAGCATATTGTTTAAAGAGTAACAAAACTTCTTTTACGGTAGGTTTCGAGCGACAAATTAGCGACAAATTCCGATGTAAAAATGTTTTGTGTATTTAGATTATTTCTCGGTTTTCTGAGATTGCGATTCTAACTTGACGACACATCAGATCCCGTTTTGCGAAAAATTCTATTTCTGGCATATGTTTAAAGAGTAACAAAATTTATTTACGGTAAGTTTCGAGCCACAAAAAGCGACAATTCTCATGTAACTATTTTTTACATATTATTGTTATTTCTTGGTTTTCTTGAAATTGCGATTGTAAGTTGATATCAACTTAGCAGCGCGTTTTGGAAAACTTCCATTTCTAGCATATTGTTTAAAGAGTAAAAAGAATTTCTTTTACGGTAGGTTTCGAGCGACAAATTAGCGACAAATTCCCATGTAAATATTTTTTATTATTATTGTTATTTCTTGGTTTTCCACTGACATTGCGTTGAAAACAGCGTTTTGGGAAATTACATTTCTGGCTTTGTTTGAAGAGTAACAAAATTTGTTTTATGGTAAGTTTTGAGCGACAAAAAGGCGACAAATTCCCATGTAATTAATTTTAATTTATCTGTGTAGTTTCTTGGGTTTCTGTTTTTTGCGATGCTAACTTGATATCAAGTTAGCAGCATTTGTTATAGCAGTGTCAAAATGAAGAGCGACAAATTTTGTTTTGCGTAACAATTAGCCACAAAAAAGCGACAATTTGGAGATTAATTTCAAATTTTTTTGACACTTTGCGATTGTAACTTTAACGGAGCTCAAAATAGCCAGACCCTCCAGAAGATACCCACGGGTTTAGAAAAAACCAAGAAGCCGATGGCACAGTCGGAAAGACGC
>JAHLJT010008838.1:0-21877 GCA_031308135.1 Acheta domesticus
ACAGTCACGTCTATCATTTCCTGTTTGGATTTCAACCGGTGAGGTCGTGACACTCAACTTTCGGAACAGTCTTCGTAGACTGCATGCCTTGCTAGTGGTGCACATTGCGGATTCGATTGTGTGACAGCGGTGCCGGACTGTCATACCCATGTTTTCGCGGTGTTCAAACCCGATCGAAGCCGTGGATTTTTTTGGGGCGAAAAAATCCTTCGTACGCCTTCCGCGGAGGGGAAGTAAAGCCGCTGCCCATGTTAGTAGATTTACTTGCATGTAAAAGATCCTCAAGCCTAAATGACGCCTCTGAGCTAAATTCAAATCGCCTGTTTCGTCGCCCGAGATAATACCTTCTCTCTCCGCTAGGTGAAGGACGTAGCGAAATTTTGCGTGTCAGACGGAAGAGCGGGCCTGATTCCCGAGTCTCGCCACGTAAAACAAGGCATTAACTTAACATGAACATAGGGTTACATGAGCCCTACGATTAGACACATTTTTCTACAAACATATTTTTGTTTTTCAGTGTAATTTTTTTCTTAACGTTTGTTGTCTATTAACTATGTAAAATACATGTGTTTTACGTAAGTACCTTAGGATTGAAAGAATATTAAGATTGTAACAAAGCTGAAACTCGCAATTGTTTAAATTTGAGCTATTTTAATGCAAATAGCAATAATAAAACAGTTGTATTGATAATAATCATCTAATAGATAAACTATAATAAATAAAGAATAAAGAAATAACTCATCTAAATAGAATTAGTCCTTTTTACAATTTTTAAATTGTTTGGTTTTTGAAAATATTGATTACAGGGGACCTCTCTGGCCGCATGCCCTTCGGGCTAGGCGCGGAGGCCTGCGATCGGAGCGTGGTGGTGTGTTGGTGGCGCGCAGGTTACTACTGGGAGAAAGGAGGACGCGTGTGGTGTGCGATGCACCAACGCGACGGTGCACTACTTCTACGAGTACCTGGGCAACTCGTCGCGCCTGGTGATCACGCCGCTGACGGACCGCTGCTACGCACGCTCATCGGCGCCTACCAACCTCAACCTGAACGGCGCGCCCGAGGGCCCGGCCGGCACCGGCAAGACGAGACCACCAAGGGACCTGGCCAAGGCCATCGCCGTCTGCTGCGTCGTCTTCAACTGCTCCGACGGCCTCGACTACAAGGCCATGGGAAAGGTAGCTTTCCGTCCAGTCCCAAAGCCTCCACAACGAAGCCATGGGAAAGGTCTGTTGCATTGAACACGTTGTGGCGGAATAAATGTTATGAACTTGTAGAGTATCTAGGACGGCTCGATGAAGATTAATTTGAGTCAGTTTCGCCTTCATCTCATTCGAAAGCCTCGTCAACGAAGCCATGGGAAAGGTCAGTTTAATTGTATACGTTTGTGCGGAATAAATACTATAAACTTGCGGAGTGTCTAGGAGGGCTCGATGGAGATACGTTTTTTGGCACGAAAATGTGGTGGATTTATAGAAGTACAAACGTGACATTTTCCCTGATTGGTGGGCAAGTCAGGTTTGCGTATCTTCATGTCTCACAAACGCCTCGGACTACGAGGACGCGGAAAATGTTTGTTGTCGATTGATTGATGTTTCCGAACACGCCAACTGCTACGGTCCCGTCAGCGTAATGATTTGTTTTTTATCCTGAATCCGTTGTGTTTCAACGGGCATTCCGATTCTTTTATATCAAACGGACAGGGACCGTTAAAACTCTTAAAGGAAGCTGGTCATTAAAAGCGGATTTTCATCCTTTGTTTGGGATTGTCATATCAATACAACTGTATGGTATTACGAAAAATAATCCTAGTATTCCTCACTTACCATCTATTATACTTAACGTTCGATTGTTACGTACAGTTTCTGTGCTGAGTAGTTCGTTGTGGCTGTCGTGTGTTGCGCTTTTTTCGTTTTTCAAGTTCTTCAAGGGCCTGTCTCCAGCCTGTCTTCTTATGCGTTGTCGTTGTTTGACGAGGTCAATAAAATCGATAATAATAATATTTATTTAAGAATATAATTATTTCGGTCGTTGTTAATTTTTTAAAAATTAATGTATTCCTAGAAAATGTTATGTGATAAGAAATATCTTAGGAGTAACCTTTTGCCATCTTTAGCTACTACTGTTTTTCATTCTTCATAATGGCCGAATTCAATTGTTTTAAACGAACGGCGTCTTCTTTTATAACGGATGGCGTCTGTTAAAACCTTAACGGGACGCTGTGCGTTAAAAGAGGATATTCAACTTTGTTTGGTGTGTCGCTAGCCTTCAGCGGGCTGATGACGACAGCCCCAGCCCGATGAAAAACGTGCACTACACTTAAGGGACTAATTACCTTATTTGTTGACGCGCCCGGAATCACTAATAATCACTCAGCCAATAAACGAAATATGATGTATGAAACGAAAAATGATGCTCGGCAAGCTCAAACGGTATCCTAGCGTTATGGCGTCCATAATGATTTTAACGTTCGCTTGCAGTTCTTCAAGGGGCTGGCGTCGGCCGGGGCGTGGGCGGGTGCTTCGACGAGTTCAACCGCATCGACCTGGAGGTGCTGAGTGGATCGCGCAGCAGATCCTGTGCATCATCCAGGCGGTGCGCGGCAAGCTCAAGACGTTCGTCTTCGAGGGCACCGAGATCAACCTCAACCCGGCCTGCTACGTGTGCATCACCATGAACCCCGGCTACGCGGGCCGCTCCGAGCTGCCCGACAACCTCAAGCAAACATCACTCAAACATCAAACTGGACGCACGCGCTGCCTCAGCGATATCACTTCCGTGCGCCGTTTCATTACTGATTAATGTGCGCAGAAATAATTCACTTCCTTTTCAACATATGGCCTATTGAACGGAGAGCTAGCTTAAGTTTACTTTGGCTCAACCAAAATTGATGACGGTACCCTCTCACTTCCTGACAATTGTTTGTTAATTATTGTTGAAAATAATTGAAAAATAGTTCAATTTCAGGCAATTTTTTGTTTGTTAATGGTGAGGTATCTTTAGTTTTAATCTGTGATTGATGTCACAGATTTTTGGTTTTTTATGAAACCGGTTACCTAAATATCACTTTGGACACCTTTTCATTGCTAATTAAATGCACAAAACTAATTCAAAATTCCTCTTTTAAAAATTTTGGCTATTAATGGAGAGTTAGCATAAATTTAATTTTGCCCAACTAAAATTGGTTACAGTACTGCCACTTATGTGACAATTGTTTGCTAATTAAATGGGGAAAAATTCAATTTAATTGCAATTTTTTTGTGTATTAATGGTGAGGTAGCTTAAATGTAACCTAACTCACAAACCCGGTTACCTCAATATCACTTTGGACACCATTTCATTGTTTATTTAATTGCGCAAAAATATTTCAATTCCCTTTCAAAATTTGGGCTATTATTGGTGAGCTAGCGTAAGTTTAATCCGGCCCAACCAAATTAGTCACTAGACTGTCACTTATAACGCCACGTCATCGATAATTATTTGCGGGAAACCTACTTAGCAAGTATAGAGAAAGTATTAAAACGGCATGGGAAAAACGGCGAGTTTTCGACAGAAACCCCCTTCATGCCTGGCCCTGATAACGAAAAAGTGGATAAATCTTGTCCATAAATAGTGTAAATTACATCGACCAACACGTGCGGTCAGCATCCATGTTTTTGTGGGTACCTGTTTCCGAAAACTCGATTGGCGGCAAAAAAGCCCGTTTGTCCGTCTGTGGTCAACGCCAGCACTAACCGTTCTGCCGGTTTTCTTCAAAATGACATTCCCCCTGATCTGACTGCTCCTGCTGCTCCTCGTATTTGGAACCCATATTTTCATTGTGAGCGGTTCTTAGCAAAGCGCCAAGGATATTAAAAAAAAGCATAAAATGTTTTTGATTAAATTTTTCTTATCGTATAGCCCTAAGCCGTTTAAGAGAATGATGCATGTCTTGTCTCATTTTCGTAAAAATACTTAATTTATCGGTAATTGCCAAAGTTCAATTCTTTTTGGTCTTCCGAAGTCCTTTCGATAACAGAAATATTGAAGCCCCTTGTTCTACCGAAACCTTCAAAATTATTTATCTGTATCAATACAATTGGAGTGCTTGCTTTTGATTAAAAATCTGCCCTTTTATAATTTCGTAATGTCTATTTATACGACTTGAAACCCATTGTGTTGTTTTTACGCGTTTTTATTTGTGTGTGTAGTGCATGTCCGGGGAATTCTCGGGAACAACCAAATTGATTTTGATGCGGTTATCTCTCAAAGGAAGAAATGTTTTGGTCCGGTATAATTAGGGCTACTTTTTTCAATTACTGTTTCCCATTATATAAAGAAGAATTTTTTATGTTTCTTTTTTTCTCATAAATATTCCGATTTGTACGGATTCTAATGCAGTTTTTAATTTCCCATACACATATATTTATACGGGTAATATACGTGGTATAGGGAAAGTTTGTAATGCTGCGGAAAATCGAATTCGAGATTTCAATGGAAAACGTTTTGGGTCCCCCGATACGTTGATTTTTGTTTCAAACCGTCCGTCTGTCTGTGAAGACTACTAGCGGCTAAACCATGCTTAGAATTTTTTTCAAATTGAAGCAACCCCTGTCCATATGGCTTGAGTCGAAGCTTAAAGTTTTTCAAAAACATTCTTTAAAATTTGGGGGTACTTTATATGAAGTCCCCAAATATTTTCAAAACTTTCTCAAAAACGTTTCCAATTTTTTTCTTCAAATTTCTTGTAGAGAAAATACACTTATAAAGGTGGCATAGGTCCGGTTTTCACGTTTAAACTCTGAATTAACTCTGAATTCGTAATTCGAAAAAATGCAAACTTTTGAATTTTATTCGGCATCTTCCTACTACTACAAAATTGAAGAGGAGATTTTTTCCGTCAAATACAATTTGTTCACAAGAGCGAGTTCATTCATAAAGGTCATGTATGCTTATTTAAAAAAGATAAGTAGTTTTCGCGCATTATTGCATGACATGTACAATTTTAAAAAAATTACAAAAACAAGATTTTCTTAAAAACGTTTTCAATTTTTTTCTTTAAAAACTTTTGTTGGTATGGTGCTAAATGCATTCTATGAGTTGAGATAAACATCAAACTATATTCTTTTGCTTTTACAAAAATTACAAAAATGTAATTTTGTAAGGTTCTCGAAAGTTCAAATGTTCTCTGTGCAAACGAGGTCAAAATTACGCATTTTCAGAAACGCCCAACGCCATTTTTTTAAAAATAGCTCCAATTTTTTCTTCAAATATTTCGAACGGATATGCTAATTGCACTCTTGAAAGTTAATTTTTGTGTATTTTTTATTTTTTTCAAATATTCCACAAATGTAATTTTTTTGAAAGATCAAAAGATGGTTTTAAATGACTTCTAAGTTTTCAAAATCTCAAAAGTTTTCTGTGAAAATAAACTTCAAATTTCGAATTTACAGTAGCGTTTAAACGCCATTTTCTAAAAACGGCTCCAAATTGTTCAAGAGAAAATTTGCCATTTGGAAAGGTTTTACAAGAAAAAAATTAGTCTGCATCATTCTTGAAAAATGAAATTTTCCTTATTTCCCTTTCTCAACCTCTTCCAGCAAAATTGTATTCATTTTTAAAATGACGTTCCCAAGAAACATTCACTAACAAAGTTTGCAAACTCTACAAAACTTAAATAAAACATGCATTTTCATGAAATACTGTTTCTACTCATAACGTCGTAGAAAATTAGGAACGAAAAATATCTTCTGGTAAAGCAAATATCAACAGAAATTCGACCATTAAGCAGCGTTTCATACAGCTGTAACATGCTCTAACAATGAGAGGGATTCTCAGAATATTCAACTGCCTCCGAACACCTCTCAAATTACTCTCAAAAATTGACAGCGCCTCAAACTAAGACCGGGAAATTCAAAATTTACCATTTAAAATTTTTTTCCAATTTTCGAAAATACAAGTGCGCTGAAAAATGGGACCAGCACCCCTTTTTTGACCGTTTCTTGCACACACGTGACAAAATTAAGACAAAATTTGGAGCCGGAGAAAATAATTGTTTAAAATTTAAAAGTGCCTATGTTTGACGCAAAAGTACTTACAAACTCTCATAATTTCTAAAAATTGAACTGATGACGTGTTGTTTGAAGATCTGTTTCTACTGAACACATTTATCACGAAAAAATTAACCTCATAATAATAGTTGTAGGAAGACGTTGAAAAATTTTTGAATTTTTCGAAAATCAGAGATTTCAGAGAAAATGTGACCTGCACCCATTCTCTTAAGCGTACTTTACTCTTTCCAAGTCGACAATCAATTCAAAAATTTTGCTGCAATTAAAGTCCATAATTGCGGGAAAAACTACCCAAATTCTCGAAAATTCTTACCATGTGTGTGTTTCAAATCTACTTTTAAATAACAAATTTCATTAGAGAGAAAGCTGTCTTCAATTTTTCAGTTGTAGAAATAAAATTGAACTTTTGCAATTTTCGAAAATGACACTTTCAGCATTGTCTTAAACGTTTTTTACACAATCCAACAACAAATGTAATAAAAAACGATAAGCCATATTTTTGAAATCTCTGAAAATCTCCCAGGGACTTATGTGAAGTACCCCCAAAATTAAAATAAAATTTCAAATTCAAGGCGCCGCGACATTAGCCAGATCGATTAGGGAACCTTAGTTTTGTAGAAAATCAGCTGAGCGGTGTAGTCGCTAGCGTTGTTCACACACGGATTGACGTTTTGCCGTCATTCAATTTTTCGGTATCAAATCACCGATTCTGGCTACACCACATGCTATAGAATTTTTTTAATAAATTCAGCAACTAGATTTATCCACTTTTTCGATACCAGGGTCCTGTAATAAGAGTTTTTTGCCGAATATTCGCAGTTTTTCCACGCAGAATTACATAACTTTCTACCCAGTTGCGAGAAAGTAAAAGTTTCTGAGGTATATTAAGAAAGTTCTAGTAAAATCCTCAATATCTGAGCACTAGTAGGTCAGTGTGTGTACATCACCTGGACACTTGGGCGGCAGGTGCTATTTCGCACGGTGGCCATGATGGTGCCCGACTACGCCATGATCGGGAGATCTCGCTCTACTCTCTTCGGCTTCATTGACGCCCGGGTGCTGTCCGTGAAGATCGTGACGGCGTACCGCCTCTGCTCGGAGCAGCTGTCCTCGCAGAAAAACCACTACGACTACGGTAGGAGTAGTAAAAATTGATTGATTGATTGATTGATCGTTTCCTTTGTTAATTTTTGAGTAGTTTACCCTCCCTTTGCGTGCTCTCACAACGCAGCCAATCTTTATAAATAGGTCTCTAAACAGAGAGGATTTCACAGAGACGTGACGAATTGCACTTTGAATTTAAAAGCTTGGAGGATTAGTTAGAAAGAAATCTAAATATTAATGTGTGCAAATGCAATCCGCAACGCACGTCAAGATTGTTTATCTACATCGTTAAATACTCTTAAAACGAGCATTCTAGCGCATCAAAAACTAAAATTCGTGCGTCGTCCGGCCTACGCCATCCGGCCGGGATGTGTTGACGGAGTACGGTCTGATGGCGCGAAGAGGAACGTGTGACTTGCTCTGACATTTTCATGTTTCTACAGTGCGCCCGCAGCGTGAGAAACATTAGAGAATATTAATCGCCAGTCAAACATTGGCCTGGAGACGGCGCTGCTCGAACTCAATAAAATCACAATAAGTCACATACAACAGCAAGAATAGAAGAGTTCTGTTTGCAATTTATAACGGAATTTGGGTTTCGTATGGCATAACATATAATGTTCATAATTTTGTGCATAATATATTATTTTTAACTTCGTATATAATAATTAAATTGTGCTGAGAAAGATTTTTTTCTACAGTAGCCGATAACAATAGGGTAAATCAAGTTTAGTCAGTGAATAAATCTGTTTTCATATTTTGTTATGTATTGTATTGATTATTTGCAATGTCTTGATATTTTATTGTATTGAGCATAAACCAAGACGTAGTATAATCTCCGTCAGGCTATCAAAGCTTTTCTTTTGTGTAGTGCGCCTTCTTCTTTAGTCCCTTGTACTTATATGTACCGCTTCACTGTTTACTATCTCCTGTCACAAACCCCAGTCATATCAAACCCGCCTCGGCCTACGCTTCTCACTTGGGCGATCCAGGTCGTATTCTGCTAAGAGTTGCTGCATGCGCTTGGGGTCGTTTGCTTTTTGAAGTAAAAATGGTTTGTCGAGAACAATCGCTGACAACTTGCAAAATTGAGTTACTTTTGGACAGGGACAGTGGACTGACTGTGCGTCCTGTGTCCAGTCTGGAAGATGATGCGCCATGCCAATCATCATTGAGAATTATATGATCCATGCCAATATAATTAAACATTTTCAGCTCCGATGCAGAGCTGTCCATTTTTTGTGGCATTGATTCCGTTCAAGATACTAAATCACTACGATTAGCTTTATCATGATGATCCATGAAGAAATACATTCCTTACGCATTTAAAATTATTAAGGAAAAATAAATACTTTTCCTTTTTAGAAATAATTTTTATATTTTTACTTTCCCAAACTACTTTGAAAATTTTGAAAAAATACATACTTTTGACATATTTTATATAGATTCAATATCCTAAACGGCTACTGAAGATTTTAAATCAATATTTTTAATTTGAAAATAGTGTTCTTCAAATTCCAACTTTGTAATTGATTTCATAAGTATTATGTAGTTACCTCTGTTGCAAGTGGGGAAATATTTTTTTAAATTTGAAACATACTAAATATAAAAGCAATTAACATCAAAATGCTGAAATACTTCGTTGCTCAGGCTCGTGGGGTGGAGTAAAGAATGAAAAATTAGTAGAAAAAAATTAATAGAATCATTGCTCAAAATATTACTTAATTTTGCAGAGGAAAAAGTGGATCTGTCATACTCAGTTAAGCCCTTTAAATCTCTAATCAACAAAGAGCTTTCAACACTTCGGGGTGCTGTCATCGCTCGCCGCAGTTAAACCTCCACTGGGGTCAAGCAAATTTTGTCTATTTTAAAAAAAGTCGGTACCGCACGGAGTGCTGAAGGAAAAAACTCGGTCGCTAAAAGGTTAATTTATATTCTATGTTATTCTATGTTAAATATTATTCTTGATAAATATTCTATGTAATTGATTTACACGGGTGTATCTCTGTGCTCGATAATAAAGCTAAATAAGAAGGTTTTGTATTGACAAGGTTGTATTATCATTATTATCAATTACAAGGTGAAATATTGTCACCGCTCCCTCTCCCGAATTCTTTCTAGCAAGAGAGCTGTACGGACGACCCGAGTGATCTGTTCGACGTCACTCGTATGGACACTCGTTCGACGTCACTCGTATGGTACTCGGAAATGGCCAATGGTCCTCACTATCGTTTTCTGGGATAGTAGTGCTTTGTTTCTTTTCTTTTATCAAGTTTACTTTGCGAAAGATGAACAAACCATGAATGATTCTATACATTTACTTCTCATCCAAAATTTTCTGCTTATTGTGTGGTATATGGGTGTCATATATTGGTGTAATAAAAAGAACAGAATGTTGAAACTTATTAAATGAATATATTGTTTTGGGGACAAATTTCAACCGCTACATTTTGGTTATTTCTGGTAGATAATGCCCCGCCCGAGTTCCTACTGTTGCAAGAGTAGCGAAATGTGTAAGATAATATTTTTATTATTTTCATCTTCCTGGAATAAATGTTCTGTTAAATTGTATTCCTATATTTCGTTTCTCATTTTTTGTCCCTTTTTTCTCCCTTTACATATAAAACTTACACTTACGTGAATATCACTTACATCCACGTTGGCAGACAAGTTGGAATGTAAAGCTTGTTCCGGCTGGGGCGGTGTCCCGGTTCTGGAGATAAGTGGAGATGATTCTGACTGACCAGTACGTCGGGGCCAGATCTCAACTTTAAAAGGAGAGAAATAGACCAAAGTCGAGAGATATTAACATGTATCACACCAACGGGATTAGGGTCCTTAGTAGTTGCACGCCAGAATCTAGAAGTACTCAAGCTGGAAATTATGTCGATACTGCAAGCCATGGTCGATCACTAACCGCCTAACATGCTCATTAGAGCATTATAATTTATCGCCATATTCCGAGGCATGCACGCGATGAAGTCGGTACTGTCGCGGCGGGCGAAACGCTACGTAAATATCGTATACCTAGGCATGCGCGCGGTGAAATCGGTAGGGTCGACTGCGGGAAAACACTTTATAAATGTCGTATGTCGAGGCATTCGCGTGGTGAAGTCGGTAGTGTCGACGGCGGGCGAACGCTAAACAAATATCGTATGCCTAGGCATGCGAACGCTAAACAAACATGGTGTGCGTAGGCATGCGCGCGGTGAAGTCGATAGGGTCGACGGCGGGCGAACGCTAAATAAATATGGTATGCCTAGGCATGCGAACGCTAAATAAATATCGTGTGCGTAGGCATGCGAACGCTAAATAAATATCGTATACCTAGGCATGCGAACGCTAAATAAATATCATATGCCTAGGCATGCGAACGCTAAACAAATATCGTATGCCTAGGCTTGCGAACGCTAAATGAACATGGTGTGCGTAGGCATGCGCGCGGTGAAGTCGGTGCTGTCGGCGGCGGGCGAACGCTAAACAAATATCGTATGCCTAGGCATGCGCGCGGTGAAGTCGGTGCTGTCGGCGGCGGGCAACCTGAAGCGCAAGTTCCCGGAGGAGAGCGAGGACGTGCTGGTGATGCGCTCCATCCTGGACGTGAACTTGCCCAAGTTCCTCAACCACGACGTGCCGCTCTTTGAGGGCATCATGAGCGACCTGTTCCGGAACGTGGGTGCTGCCCGAGACGGACTACCGCGTCTTCAACAACGCCATCTTCAGGGTGAGCAGGCGCTTGCGGCCGGCTCCCTTTCGGATTATCAATCGGTCTGAATGTTCAAAATTAACTAGTGAAAAGGTCGTAAGAGTAAAAGAACATGTTCTGTCCTTCACAATTCACACTGTGAATGGTGAACCGCAGTTGATGGTTGTAGGGTTTACTAAATTCAGGTTTCAGAAATCCCTCAATATGATTTTTTGTAAGAATTAACTCAGTCAAATTAGACCAAAAACTGTTAGTCGAGGGAAAAGTCCCGGAATTTTGAAATTGGACATGATTGTTCCGTGGTACTACCTACTGCACATTATAGTATAAGTCCAAACCGTATATACTCACGTTTTTCATCAAAATTGTATTCTCTGATTATATAGCCAAAGTATCGGTGTTTCGAGTTTGAAACACTTCGTTTTGAGCTTCTGTATCGAGCTTCTGTATCTGAGCGAATCTTCTAGAATATTTTGACATTTCTTCATTTACAAGAAACGGCAAATTATTAATGTTCTTTAATATTCTAAAATTAATATTTCATTCTAACATTAAGAAATTGAAAAATTAAGAAAATGTTAAAAGAAAGGCGTGGGCAGCGATATTTGTGCAGCTGGCAAAAGTATGTGGCAAGTATGAATAGCTAGCCGAGACCCTAGCAAATAGAAAACTCATACTGGAACGTCTGTGCCATTCTGTAGCATTACTAGTTACTGTGAAAAAATCCATCAAAGTATTTGATTTTATGAAAATAAACAATACCTTATGGTATTGTTTATTTTTACTGTAAAAAATCCATCAAAGAAAACATATAATTTTTGGAATATATATTCTGGGAGTCCTAGTTTGACGTTACTTGAAAAACAATCAACTGTGCCAGACTTTATCAAACTCCTGCGCGAAATCTAAACAGAATTGTTTATGTTAATAAGCTACAGCAATATCTTCAACAATTCTTAACAATTGAAGAATTTTTGCAAATGCTGGTAATGATTAATTTGCGTTTTGTAACTTGATAACATAACAATAATAACAATCTACAGGTATTCGGGCAGTGATCAACAACTCATTTAGAACGTACATTTCGTATACAGGTCATTTATGATTCTCCACAGATATTTTCTCCGAGAGTGGTGAATCGTGAGGGTACGATGCTTTGTAGTGTGCTGTGAATTTGAATTTGCGTGGTCAGACAGAAGAGCAGGCCTGATACCCCGAGTTTCGCCACAACACAAATAAGGCATCATTGATTGAATTTGAATGGTGCGCTAACCCTTGTCTTGTGGTGGCTGCAGGTATGCAAGAAAGACAACCTGCAGGTGGTGCCCTCGTTCCTGCTGAAGATCACCCAGACGTACGAGATGATGTTGGTGCGCCACGGCTTCATGGTGGTGGGGATGCCCATCTCTGGGAAGACCTGCGTGCTCAAGGTGACCACAATGAAGGGCCTTTGCGCATTTCAGGCCCTTTCTTGAATGATTTTTTAAAACATTTCCTCTCGTTTGACAAGCTTTGTCCTTCAAGTTATTTATTTAATACAACATTTTTTTTTAGATTTTTGGGGGTTACCTTTCAGACACAGTGGCTTTTATACTCGGAAGAGAGTAAACAGTGTGCTCAGTTAAATAAAGAGAGGTTAATGACTGTTTCAGTTTTTGTTCAATGGACAGTTTTGGGAGTCATGGCGATTGGAATCGGTCTTTGGGTTGTCTGGTTTCATACGTTTCATACGTGGGCATTGCGACTTAGACTGAAGATTGAGGAGCACAGGGAAGAGTGACATTTTTGATAAAAATCGTGAGCTTTTCGTTTTACGAGTTTGTGGTCGCTTAATGAATGCACATTTAATTTTCTGGGAATAAGGATGTTGAAAAAGTTGTGACCTGGAAGTAGCGTAGAACTGTTGTTATATTAAATCGACATGTTGTTTGTGTCAGATCTTATTTTTATATAGTTTTTTTTTTCGTTCAACTGTATTTTAATATTATTATGTTTAGTTGTTTGTTTACTCGGTTATTGACGATTATCAATGAAAACTGTCATGCAAGGGATATTGTTTATATTTGCTGCCTTATTTGTGATCTGTTTCTTGGCTTCTTACTGCAAAATAACATTCACTTTCAGGGTAAGCTAACTAATAACATTTCAATAGCTTCCACTCCTATGACAATAACCGATGCAAGAAGAAACGTTTTTTAAAGTTTCTCAAATTTTAATTTCCTTCTCCCTACAAATGTGCTTTTGTTTTTAAAAGATTGATTTTTGATCGTAAGAATACACAGCAAGAGGATTTATATCACCCCATCCGGCGCCTTAACGACTCTTCTACTACAGAGGGCGCTGCTTGACTGCAAAAGACATGGCTCTAATTTGCTGCAAAGATGGAGGCGTTTCAGCCACTCTATGTTGTATATTCTAGTTCGTTGGGTAGCCCAACGGCGCGGGCTGAGGCGTGGAGGCGGCGTGATGATAACAGGGCCGGAATCCAACCCTCTGGGGGCCCGTTGAGTGTGGTGGTTAGCTTGGTCTTAAGGATTTTGAGTTGAGTTGGGATGATTAGCAAGTAGATTTTCAGTCAACTTTTTCAATTGACAACATTCCACATATCGAACATTTTGCAGGCTTTAAGGATTCTAGGTATTGTATATCACTAGTCGCCAACCAAACATATCTCTTGAAAGAAAGGAAGATAATTTTTCAAGACAGGTTTCGCAAAAGGAAACAGTATTTTAAAAGTGAGTAAAAGACAAACTTACAATACAACATTTAATGGAAAAAATTATCTTTTATTCACTTGAGTATAAGCATTTTATTTAGGCCAATAGTATTATTCGACGTTGGCTGTATTTTAAAAGACTATTAACAAATAGAATCAATAATAATACACAATAAAATTAGTACCCACGTTTATGATAAAACATCATATTTGTTCGAATGTTTCCTATGAACCGACGAAGAATAACATGAAAATAAATATCATAAAGGTACTCTGCAGATAAATGACATTTTGTCTGAACAGTTATTATAATATAATATTTATCAGTGCGAATCGTTAAGCAATTATCGCTAGAATTCTTAATTCGTCCCAGTGCGAAGTCTGCAAAGCCCGTGTTCTCCAGGGGCACCCCGTCCTCGGTGACGAACTTGCCCTTCTGCTCGATCTCGTTGGCGCTGTGCCAAAAGCGGTTAGTGAAAGTTCTGCCGGTGGCGTTCGGTGAGAAGTATGCGAACAGTATCTCCACCTCGCGTTGGGACGTCGGCGCCACCATCCCACCCCCGCCCTCCTTCCGGCAGAGGGCGCTCGCCGCGCGCCAGTCTTTGGCCTCGGGCGGCGCGCGGTAGTAGCCAAGGCCGGCAGCGTGAGGTAGCCCGGGGGGCGCGAGCCGGGGCGATGAGGGCGCGGTGGGCGATGAGGGCGAAGAGAGCGCGATGGGCGATGAGGGCGCGGTGGGAGTGGATGGCGCGGAGGGCGCGGGCGAGGGGGCCAGAAACCCCTCCTCCGGGGGCCCGTTGAGCGAGACGGTGAGCGACCGCCGTGGGACGTCGTGGGGCCCGCACCCAGCGTCCTGACTTCCGCATCCAGCAGCCACCCTGCACTCCCCAGCGGCTGCTCAATGCTGGCGCTCACGGCGCGGTGCCCGGTGGCGTTCGTAGAGTACGACATGGAGAGGGCGAGCTCCTTCCCAGAGGAGCACACCTTGGCTGTGCAGCCACAGGTGTCCACAGCCGGAACGCTAACAACAGCGGCGAGAGAGCCACGGCCACTCCCGCTGTCCACTCATATTGCAATACATTGTCTGGGACGCCAAACGGCTTATATAGCGGGCTTAGAGGCAGATGTCACTCTACATTTACAAAAACACGCGTTTTTCCCTGTATTACATCTGAAAGGGTCATCTCCGGGTCAAGACCTCCTTCACGACCGCTTGATGTCATAGTATTATGACTTTCGGGCACTGCACATGCGTCCCGTGATAAACGATAAATCATTCTTTATTGTTGACTGTTGCTGTCGGGTGTAAATCCAATGCATATGATTCATGTCCTCTGTTTTCGCAATCTTGCGCAAAACGCAGTTTTCCCTCAAAGCAGTGGCGTAGCCTGATTTTTGGCTTAGGGTATGTAACTTGAGAAAATAATTTAAAACTATTAAATGTTCCTTATTCCCTATTTTAAAAATTGCCCCATTTCATTTATGACCCATTAGAATGACATTAAGAGTGACCCATTAGAAACGGTGGAAGTTTCCATATCATCCTTGAGAGTTAAATCATATTTCATTATTTCATGTTCTATGAAATGTTTTGTATTTGATGATCCCCTATTATCATGGCCACGAAATGCAAGCCCTTGTCTCCCAAAAAATTATACAACTCGAATAAAGTGTGATAAAATTTCCCTGTTTTCCCTTATATCACTATTGTATTGCTCAACAAAGCCCGTGATGGCTATTTAGTAAAATTTTATCCTCTTAGATTTTCCGAACATTTTTAACGTTTCTCACGTGCTATATGAGTGTAGGAGTACTTATGTGTCTTGATAGCCTTGTAAGTATTATTCAAATCTACGTAAACATTGAAATCCCACCCTTTTTTTCTTTTGAGAACATAAAAGAAGGTCAGTAAAATAATGTTTTAAGACTTTTACATCCGCATATCCATGATTCATTATCACAAATTTTATTATTAAAATGTCGCTGACATTTTGTAATGTTCGAAATGATACTGAGAGTAGGTTTTTGGCAGATGCTTTAATTATATTTTCCTTTTCAGAGAATGTTAGTCTGCATATTTCTGGTTTTTAATTTGTCCCCGGCACAAGACAATTCCATAATTATGTGCACGGTAAAATACGATTTCATAATTATATAGGCTCTTACTTGGATCGCGTTGTACTCGCCATTCCTCAGCACGGATGTGGATTGCACGGTCACATACCCTTGTGCATTCAACCACTACAATCCCTAACCTAAATTGGCTACAAATATATATTTACTAAATGCATTAAAATAAGATAATAAAACAGAAATTAAATTACTACGCTAATTAATTAATCTTGTCCTCTTTACAAACACCGAAGAAAACCATGAAATTTCGTAACATAAGATTTATTTCATAGGCTCGCTGGATGTAATGGTTGCCTGTGCATCTGATTCACAGCGCAGGCAAGAGAAGCATTTCCGAGTGAGTCATTCATCCACGTGAAGAATCGAATCTTCAACGGCTTCAACGGAAGTTTGAAATACAGAGAAATTTTGTGTAATACAAAATGAAAATAACAAATGGACCATTTACAATCATTTTAAGTAAAAATAACTGATATTGTCAGGGTGTGTAACACATCACCCACATCCATGGACGCTACGACCGCCTGCCCTCAAAGTTTCTTAGTTTTCCAGCC
Source organism: Acheta domesticus (assembly GCA_031308135.1). Classification (NCBI taxonomy): domain Eukaryota; kingdom Metazoa; phylum Arthropoda; class Insecta; order Orthoptera; family Gryllidae; genus Acheta; species Acheta domesticus. The sequence continues at coordinate 16,258 of JAHLJT010008838.1, forward strand.
ATCACCACATCGAGGAGGATTGACGTAATGGAGAATACCAAGGTCTTAATGCCGTTTTCACTGGTTGTTTTTGGAAATTTTACTCACTGTAATAATGTTTGTTTTCTAGTATGAAGCATTAATATTTTACTTCCACATACTATTCGTAGTATAGATATGGTTTTGAATTATGCAAAAACTCCAACTTAAAATTTTGAACGGATTTTTTTTCCTGAGAATTCTTTAGACTTTACTTTCAAAAAGATTTGTAAAAGAACTTTTTCTTGTGTGAGATCGCACTAGCAGATACATCTTACCCCCGGTGCTCAATAATGTTTCCAAAATTAATATTGTGAGGGATCTCACGAAACGTGTACTTGCGTGCGTGAACAAATGTAAACTGCATGCGCCGAGGACCCCAATCAATCTCTGTTGGTACGGTCGTGGGTGTGAATCTCGCCTCGAGTACGCATGTTTGTTTTAGTGTTGAGGAATGTTATAGCTCTCCCAGCCATCTTATGACTTCTCAATTTCTCTTTCTTCCATTTGCTTCATAAATCCAAGCCATTGCCATTGTTTCTCCTTCTGATCATCATAATCATATTCAGCTTCATTAGAGCGAGAAATGAACTGAAACAATTGACCCGCACGGAGGGGGAGGGTACGAGAAAAAAGGAGAATGAAGAAGGGGACGGAGGGGGAAGAGGTAGGAGTCGGAGGAATGTTCGACTGAAAGGGCCAGATCGGAGATCGGGAATTCAGACAATTAGAATGAGACAGAGAGAAAAAAAATTGAAGAAGAGATAAAATATGATAACAAGGTGAAGAAAAAGAGAGAGATCGAAAAATAGAGAGAGAGAGAACATAAATCGATAGATACATAGATAGGTAGTTAGATAGATAGAGACTGTCAGACGTAAACATGGTGTGTGTATACGTCCACTACTTGTTTACATGCCGACAAAAATAATAATGAATTTGTGCCATCATGAAGAAGGCGTTTCTACTCCTACTATATAGATGTTGTACTACTCAATGTAGGCAGGAACTTACCAAATGATGCAAAAATTGATCTCCAATTTTTTGTGGGAATTACATTTTGTTGGGGTTTCGAAGACAGATTTTTAAAGTGTCTCACTCCGAGATTTAAATAACTCTGACTCTTCAATATTTCACTCTTTTTTCCAAAATTGATATTCTCTGGACTATCTTGTTAATTTGCTATACATAAATGCCAAATTAGGTATCGTTCCTGGGACAATGTTAACTAGACATCCCAACATTTCTTGATGGACGTTTTGTATATATTAGGACGTTTTGTATATTTCGTATATTTCAGGATGTTCGTCAGGAGCAGCAGTCATTTCTTACTTTCCCCAATGAAAAAAACAGGAATACATTTGACTGATATGGTATTCGCAGCAAATTATACAGAAGCGCTGTTACCAGTGCAACTTTGTTAAAAATAAAAAATATGTGCATTCGATGGGGAAAAAACATAAATTCTTGTAAAAACGCTTATTTCCAACTGTATTCATATTTCAACTTGTTTATCAGTTAGTCATAGCTTTTTAAATAGCTGATGTTTTACAACACTTCGTTTAAAGCAAAAATCTATATCTCATATTTTGTAGTTTTGAAATGTTCACGTTCTTTCGCATTTTCGAAACTAGTGGTGCTACCAAAAACATTGTTCTCGCATTGTTCCTAAATGCTCCGCAATAATATACTACAACATAAACCAGCAAATTTTTTCTGCTACGAGACGCGATCCCAATCCTCTAATTTAACATACCGGCATTAACATGGCGCTGAATCCACTACGCCACACAAGCGCAGTGCGCTGAAAGATCGTTTTCCGACGGACGATTGCATAACTTTCTCTTCTTACGAAGTATTTGTAATAACAATTACAAAGATTAATTACGAAGAAGTAATAACAATTTTGGAACTGGAATTTGGAGCGGTTTTGGGGGAAATTTTTTTTTGTAAATTTGAAGCGCAATTTACGCAAACACTACTCGTTTTTTAAAATGCACATGACCTTATTTAAAGTGGTAATTTTGTACAACCAACTTTGTATGAGGCAAAAATCTGTTATCTTAAATTTTGCAGTTTTGAAAGTGTTTTTTACAATTTTCGAAAAATGGGGATATCCCCGAAATATATATCATTCTCTTAAACGTCCTTCGCACTATTCAACAACAAAATTTAATCAAAACATTTGGAGCCATTTTTTTAACTTTGAAAATCTCCGACGGGCTTCATGTATAGTACCCCCCAATATTGAAATGTCAGTTTCAAATTCCAGGAGCTTTGACATCGTGAAATCGATTGGAGAATATCAATTTTGAAGAAAATCGGCTGAACGGTTAAGGCGCTAGAATTGGCCACAGACGGACAGACGGACGTTCTGCCGTCAATCGAGCAAGACGTTTGCAGTGTCAAGAAGAAACAAATCATGGATTTTGACTACATCACGAGAGACAGGATTTTTGTTTCTAAATTTGGCAACAGAATTTATCCACTTTTTCGTTACCAGACCCCTGCTGTAAGAGTTTTTATGGCGAAAAATCCGCCGTTTTCCGGCGCACGATTACATAACTTCTCTTCTTACGAAGTGTTCGTAAGGCAAGAAAGTCAAAATAAACCAAAAATGAAACCATTGCCATTAAGAGGCGCGCGTGGTGGCGGTGCGCAGGTGCTGTCGAGGCGCTCACCCTGATGCACCAGGAGGGCGAGGACGAGGAGAGCGTGGTGTTCACGGTGATAACCCCAAGGCCATCACCATGGGCCAGCTCTTCGGGGAGTTCGACCCCGTCTCCTACGTGTGGTCGGACGGGGTGCTCGCAAAGACGTTCCGGTAAGTGCGCTTTCTCTACGCATATTATGGCGGCGGAAAGGAACTCCAAGCAAAATGTGCACACTTACTACACAAAATTCCACTTCCAAAGCCTGCAAACAAAATCAATTTTTAAGAAAACATACTCTGTGTTTTGCAAATTCAATGTACACGACAAACTTCAAACTCACTGAAATGGTGACATAATTTGCGGACAGCAAAAACTACTGAACTATATCGCGAGGTGCGGTTTCAAACACATGTTTATACGGAATCTGTCAGTTTTTAATGTGTTGTACTCGTGAAAACTTTTTTGGTAGCATATCCTTAAGAATACATATAGGTTAATATTTTTGAAAAAATGAATTTTTCATTTTTCAATTAAACAATTCTGCAATATTTTCTGAACAATATTGTGCCTAATTTGTGAGAAAGAAAAACTACCGAACTATATCGCGAGGTGCCGTTTAAAAAACACATGTCTTACAGAGTCAGCCAGTTATTGTGCATGTTTTATGCGTGTAACATTTCGGGAAGATTTGAAAATTTAATTAATTAAATGCAATTAAAAATTTCGAGTCACGCGGCCACGCTCCTCTTAAATGGCAATTTAATTTCATTTTATTTGTTCTATCAAAGGTATTTCAATGGAATAAATTTTTTGCAACCGTTGTCAGTTCTCTTAGAGTATGGCACCAATAGCATGTTGCAATGTACCTTGTAAGTTGTTTGTTTATATTTTACAATCCATGTTTTGATGAGTGATCAGAGATTTTGCGTAGTCACAGCGAAACTTTAAATGAAATTCCTGTAAGTTACAGTGCATTATATAAATCCTTTACAGATAAAAAACTATGTAAGATAATAATAGAGCTGATATTTTTTTTTATTCGGTTCAGAACACTATTGACAATAATGTAGATTACAATGTCTACATTAAAAACAAACTTAAATATAATGTCCTAATTTTGTGTGTCTGCCCTCAGCATGTTATAGGGTTTGTTCATAAATTGCTTAATGCTAAAGAGAAAGGTTGAGGCAGGTAGACGAGGTATCTAAAATACCCCAAATTAGCGATACCTCATTATGGGCGGCTTCGTACCTAAACAAAGATCCGAGACGAAAACTAGAACTGAGGGCTGTCATTACTTCCACCTGTCATATGATATGGGACGTACATCATTACGAAACAAGTGTGGGAAATGGTTTCCGGCAGGGAGATAGTGTGCTCAATACTCGGAATTTGCTAAACTAATTTATTTAATTGCTTACCTAAACGACAACTCAGGATCAAAACCGGCTTGGGTCAGTCGGTTCCCCACGTATTGTGTGAGGTCGACCATACATTGCGTAACTCCTGGGGGGGGGAGGAAATGCTCCAAATGGTGCGTTGCAGCACGTACGCGTACACGGACACGCCGGAGCGCAAGTGGGTGATCTTCGACGGCCCCGTGGACGCCGTGTGGATCGAGAACATGAACACGGTGCTGGACGACAACAAGAAGCTCTCTGCCCTCACCTCCGGCGACATCATCCAGATGACCAACGCCATGTCCATGATCTTCGAGGTCATGGACCTCGCGCGCGGGTACCGTCACATGCAACATCTTTCTCGCATTATTTCAACTTTTGAAAATGACCTGCGTCAATCTTTTTCGGCGTCCTTTGCTTTAGCAGTGGAAAAATTTAAAAAAAATTGGAGAGATTTTTGAGAAAACATTTTTCATAATTTTTAGTATTATTTAGTATTTATTATTAAAAAAAATATTAATATATGAATTTATTAAATATATTAATTTCAAGCGCAAACCATTATTTTTTAAGAAAACAATACAAAACTATTTTAATATAATTTTTTTTAAACTGGTTTCATTTAACATAAACATCTTTATCTTAAAATTTGTACTTTTGCAATGTTAACATTTACAATTTTCGAAAGAACTGACTTCGATGAAAATGGAACCAGTATCCGTTTATTTAGAAAGAAACTTAAAAAAAAAATATTGCAACCGCCCTCACATCGGTTGACTCGCAGATTTAATCGTGATAATCTGTTAACATCAATTGTCACAGATACACCACCGTCAATACTTAATATAGGAATTCACCTAACTTTTCTTCAATGAAAAAAATCTTCAACATGATTTGCCTTATTGTAATACAGAGTAATACTCATTAACAAAAAATCATACAAATTAATTACATACTAATTTTCATACATCTTAAACCACTAAATCAAGAGAGTATGTCCCTCTTAAAAATTAAATAAGATTAGTTTGATATTTAATACTAGCTCTTTCTCCAAGTTTATACACGATTGCCTATGAGAATGGTGGCAGAGAAACGAGTACTTGATTCTGAACGCGAGATACCGTCAATTTTTCCCTTAAGACTTGCTTTCGGTTCTTCAAGTTCGTTCGCTCACAAAGTTTTCACACTGTAAACTGCATTTTAGATATTACTAGGAAAACCCGGCAGACGTTGTTCTGTCTTCTTCCTCTTTCCCCTTCCATCACCCTCTCACTGTCTCTCCCTTCCTCACCGTGTTCCTATCTCTCTCTCTCCCCCTGTCCCTGTCTGTTCTCATTCACATTTAATTGCAGATTCTTCACATCTCTTAGCATGTAAGGTAATATCGAGAAGCACCGGACCAGCAAAAATTTAATAGAATGTTGAAGATTTCATCCTATAGATTACAATGTGAGGAAACGTTTCTTTGAGGCCTTTAGCTTTAAACTTTTAATTTTTAAGGCCATACAACGCATCGTTTAAAGTTTTATTTACCGATATAGATTAAAA
>JAHLJT010008839.1:0-26101 GCA_031308135.1 Acheta domesticus
TTTAAATTTAAAATTGATTATAAATCATTTTTTAAGTAAATGAAGTGATCAATTGCCTTTGAAACTATCAGGCATATTCAGTTACTTGATAGATTTTGTACAATATTTTGACACTTATTTCAACACTTACAGAACATATTTGTTACCTAACAAAAATACAGTTGTGAAGAAGTCTTTTGACACGAATTTAAAAGAAGAATTTATATTATAATATAATACGTTGCTGTTAAAGTACAGGAATCACTGAGCAGTAACCAGTTTCTTAAATGGAGATAGTGCAGTCACGCAATCAGGCAAATGCCACAATAATGTAAAATGAAGTAACTTTCGAATTCTAAAATGCCTTCAGAAAGAATCAGAAGAATCAGATAAAGATCAGGCAATGTGCATTTAAAACAAATTATTTATTTAAGTTCAAGAGTTGCATGATCATCATGAAGACAAATGAAATTTCATATCTATACGATGAATAATATTCGCATTGACATTGTATTGTTTCGTGCTAAAATCTGTATTGTGTCTGTCTTCCATTATGTACTTTTAATTTTCTATTGAATTTTAAGCTATCTTTTCAGTAGAATTCAGTTAAAATATTTGCATGTTTTAATGACCCGAACATTGCCAGGTAGTACCAATTGGACATACAGTTGTGAAACAATTTGGAGTTTTATTTTTTTGTTATTTAAAGTCGCATCAACTACTAGGTCATTAGCGATCACTGTTAGGTGTAACGTTATGGTAGGAGTATGAAACGATATGGTGATGGAGAAGGTGAAAAGACGAACACATACAACCATGTCCGAGGCGGGACTCGCACCCGCGACCCCTCGGTCCAAGATTTCTACGGCCTACTGCTTTAGCGATCTCGGCCACAGTGCCGACGCATTTTCTTTGCTCGTTACTGTTTCTACTCATGCCCCTTGTCCGAAGCGCCTCTTCGTACACGGAGTCTGGGAGGGGACTGCGCCTGCTGGTCGTGAACCCTCGAGCGCCTGCGCGTCTCAGGAGCAGCTGCTGCGCGTGCGCAGAGCCAGGGGGTGAAGGGGGGCTGCCCGAGTGACATTCCTGCAAGAGAGCACGCGCGCGCAATCGGCGGCCTGCAGACTGGCCGACCGGTCCTTCGCGCACCGTGCGCTCAAGCGCTCACAGTGGACTTGACGCACGCATTTACGCAGTCGATTGTTTGAGAATTCAGGGCTCCTGCACACGAGCGTAGAGTTGACGCACGATAAGTAATGCGCGCCGTAGAACAATACTGTATCTTATGGGAAACGACACACGAGCGCTTTGGTTGTTCAGCATAAAGATACAGTGTTATCTACGACACACGTTACATATCGCGCGTCAAACGCGCGTCAACGTAACGCTCGTGTAACACAGACTTTGTGCCAGACATTTCAGCATTTTCTTGTGCAATAAATAAAATCGGTACATTATTCAAATGAACTTAATACTCTTTGTGTCGGCATTACCTCGGCGAACATTCAGAATGGCAAAAATAGATTTTAAAAATGACATTTCGAACTGAATTGAAATTATTGCTAGGGATCAAAATATACATATTTTTTACGTTGTGTTTACTTATTAAACGTGTATGATTATCGAGGTTAGAACAAGTACACAAGTACAGTGTTTCAAGAGTTTTCTATTTAGAAAATATATTAAAAAAACTACTCTCAGAGAAACACATTTTTGAAATTGTTTTCTTAGATTCATTCTGATACCTCAAAATATAGAAAACGGTTCTAATAACGAATAATGCTCATCAGTTGATCCTATGTCTTTGAAAAGAGTAGGACCAAGATGAAATATCTTGAACCAAGGCAGTCTGAGTCCATCTCTACAACATTGATTGAGCAAACGGTTCATTCATATCTTCAGGGTCGAGAATAAATAAAGGATGTTGGGACTTCTCCTGTATTATTGGAGAGATTACCATTTAACAAAACAAAAAAATTAAATAGATATATTTAATTACAATTTATTAAGTTAATCAACACGTACTGTCGAATTGCAATAAGACATCAGTGAATTAGAACACTTTTCGAGGAGCAAGGACGAAACAGCAAAGGGTCAGTCACATTGATCTGGTTCTGGTACGGGCAACTAATGGCGAATGATCATGAAATATCAGTGATCTCGGTAATATAAATATAAATAAAAAACCATTGGAGGTCTTATATCTTGTTTCGGATTCGAGGAATGAATCCGCTGTGAGAGCAGAGAACGAAAGACGGAAAAGAACGATGACAGTACATTGCGCAACCCAAAAAGGAAAAGATTGAGTAAAGGCTGCATTCAATTTTATACGTACTAACGAACTTTTTGGGAACGAAGTATTTTGAAATAAAAATGCAATGAAAATAATGTGTCGCACAGATTCACAGTTGTTTACGTAAATGGTAATAACCAAAAGCCAGAGATTCATCATCTCGAAAATACGTAGCGAAGTAGTAAGTGATCCCTGAAAGTATTTTCGCTAAAAAAAACTTGGCAATTCTTTGTTGCAGAGACTCCATTTCTACATAATGTTCCAGTTTGTTTATTCCGTTGTGTCCTGTCATTCTCGGGACCGCATTGGTTGTTCTTCAGTTTAATGGTAGGGAATCAATTCCTTCTCGTTGAATACAATAAGGTCGATTACAATAGATCGAACAATTCCGATAATTAATCGACTCTGGGTGTGGGTCTTGTTTCTTCGGCGTTCACCACTGTGCACCAACTCCCGCCCGTACGCGGTAATGGCGTCGCGACCCGGGACTCGATCAACTGAGGTCCAGCGACCTTCCCCAAGGCTACATGCCCGCAGCTCGGCGTCTCCATTACCTTGAGCTCACCGGACGAGACGGCACCGGACGGGAGTGGGACGGGCGGCGGCGATGGCGGCGGCGGCGCGGGGCGGCGACTGGGTGGTTCAGTCTTTGTTCGCTCAAGAGTCGGGTTCGAGCACCGGCTACAACGCGGTGGGGCGCGTGGACAGAGACCTTCAGTCCAATACTTGGTTTCAATCCAATCGATTTCAAACGACGTTGGACACGTTCACTGGTAATGAAATTAAAGAACAATAATGAACGGAATGTAGTGATGAAATCTAGACAAAATATTTTTACTGAAAATCTGTTTTAAGGTTCATCTCCACAGTGCGTCAGTTTTGTTAAACTGACTTACAATACAATGTGATTCTCTCCTTCAATACATTTCATTTATATTCTTCAGAGTGAACTTTGCGATCTTTTTCTGCAAAGATGTTGTTCAGATCGACCTGAACTTTTGTATTATTTAAAAATATGATATCGATTTTATATTTCTTCTAGTGGCAATCAAGAACAAAACAACCTGTATGGATCATAATTTTATTCCTCAAAAGCTTCGGGTTACTGTAAATTATTGTTCAATGATTTCCCCCGTGAGACTTTCGAACATGTTTCTAATGTACTTGCATACTTCATACACTTATCTTTTAAGAAAGACCCTGGGCATTCTTTTTATTTTTCAATGCAATTTCTTCATTAATCTTTCTCCTTTTCGTTATTAATCGCCACACAAAACCGTATCGGTTTAAAATATTATATATATTATATATATATATATATTATATATATATATATATACCGGGTCTTTAGTCTAACTCGCAACCCGTATCTGAGAACACAACCACTTGTTTTGGTTATTTGGCAACGCGTGAAATACCTTTGACTTCCCTTTCACTTTAAACGACCCACCCCTCGTCGCAGATTTCGGGGTAGGAGAACGGGGCTATTTAGTTGGAAGAAAGAGCAAGCACTTGTTCTGTCCTTGGGCAGTCATTCGTTCACGTTTCATTCATTATCGTAGGAACTCGCGTTTAGGAAAGAAGAATCGCTTCGAAAATATTGACGAAGATTCAACGTGTATTTTGGGTGGAAGTTTACTTTGGCACTAAATATTTCTTAATGAGCCCGAAAATGTCACGTCATATACAGTTTTTACTGTTTTTTTGACAAATAAATAAATTTAAAAAAAATGTCTCAAGATTTATTTTTTTTTTTTTTTGGAAACGCCAGTTCCCAACAAATCAACAATTTGTAGATTAATCCAGCGCTTCAGAGACACGGGGGATGTGGATAGGAAGCGGAGTCGCAGTGCCTGTTTAAAAGGCGGAGAAATTATTAGAAAATTCAAGAGATTTATTCTATTAATATTTTTATTAATTTTATTACGATTTTCTAATTTGTTTAATTTCCAGGTACCATAATTAATTATTGTTATAAATAATAAACAGCTTGGCGGCGATGTTTCACGAGATATCTTTGTAATTTCTCTCCGAGCTGGCGTTCATTAAATAATAATTATTGTTACTTTGCTGTTAATAAATCTATAAATCAGTCATAACTTCTCTCCCCATCTTCTATGTTACAGTTTCGTTTCTTAAGCATACTGAAACATACAGACTCGCCATTCCTAAGCAGACAGACTCGCCTGAAGAGACGTTTTGTTTGCTGGCTCGTGCATCCACGCACCCCACCCCATCCACCCTGCGCAGCGCGAAAAGATTCCGGCTTGTGAGCCGCATACCTGCCGGCCGAATCCCTTGAATGGGAAAAACACAGAAAGAGGAAAGTTGCAGATTATGACGCGCAACTCACTTCCTTCTCTGCTGTCCCAACGAGTCAGCCACGGCAGTATTGAAAGAAGGCAGAGACACGCGGTTGCCAAATTGCCGAAATAAGAACAGGCGCTAGCGATCATGGGTTGCAAGATAAACTAAAGACCCTGTATATATATATATATATATAATATATATATATATATATTTAAAACGTAACTCTCTTTGTGCATTTGCTACAATTCGTTGTTCTCCGTTTACAATTTCTTTCAAATAAGCTCATTGACACATGAGAACATTATTTTTATATTATTTGTTTGTTTTAATTTTATGACACCAGAAAGGTGTGCAGTTTTTGAGTCATTAAAGCATGCAAGCGCCATTAAAAATCTATTAACTCTTATTTTGTCCTGAAGTATAGTTGGCCAACCTAATCATATTGTTGATAGGAATGGTCAGAATTTGTAATTAACTGAAGAATAATAAGGTCCAGCAGCTAGGTGGGAATGGGGGCAATACCGATAAGCTAAACTAGACAAACTAAATTAGAAAACTAACTAGTGTGAGAAAGTATGTGCCTGTCTGCAACACAACTACATTCTGTTACAACATTACACAACTTTTTCTACAATACGTATGTAGTATGCGAGAAAGATAAAATGCTGTTTCATTGCGTAAAGGCGAGACTGTAGCCTCTATTGTTAACTGTTATAGTCGTATTTCAGGCAATGAAGTTTCTTGGTACAGGTAGGTAGGGCTGGCGCCATGCCCAACACACTGGCTGCCCCTCCGAGTTTTTCTGAGAAATTGCAAATGAAACCGTGATGTAATACTTTAGGCGTTGGGATTGTTAGCGGACTTGTGGAATTTGCGGCATGTCGGTGAAGTTACGATGTGCGGTACTTGCTGCTCTGCAGCACTTGCTGTTGGCGTAAACAGTCGAATTCCGACTGTGGCTGCACATAACTCTCTTACGACTGTGGCTGCACATTACTAAGGGGAAATACCGTCGGGTAGAAATAATTCCTTTCAGCTTAAAAAAGGTGCATTTAATAAAGCAAATGTCGTGAGAAATAGATAAATAATTTTTTAAAAAATAGCTTCAATATCAGTCGCAATACATCATCAAACTTTCAGTATTCTCGAGAAGTAGTAATTTAGCAACGATCAAAATTATAAATCATTTCTAAAATACAGTAGTCAATGGCTATCATAGGCTCGGGCATAGAGAGGCTGCGCCTCAATGCAATTAAAAGTTTTCAATCCCTTTTTGGTAATTCAGGTACCACGGAACATTTACTTCTAGTTTATTTATCATTCTGCGACTGTACAAAAAGACGTTACAACCAAGAAGTACTTCATACAACTATCAAAATGTAAATGTGTAAATCTGCCTTAGTCGTACAGCCTGTACAAATGGAGGTGCCAATGGCCTGTGCCAAATGAATGGGGGGGGGGAGGGAGCGGCCGGCTGCGGAGACACCATAGTTTCGTCATCAGCTAAATTGTTATTTAAATTTAATAATATAATTTAATTACTAATTAATTTATATAATAAATATAAATTTATTAGTACAATTTGACACTTTTCATTCAAAATAGCATGTTGATTTGCTCGATAATTTTGTAATGTAATTCAATTACGATTTTAAAACGACTTAACGCTATTAGCACATAAAGAGATCTTTTCACCTAATTGAAATTCTTATTATAGATTTTATTTGTAATAATTGCGTCAGTTATTTACATTTTTTGTAACCATATAAATATTATAATAAATAATTTTTAAAAGAAAAATAAATATGTTATGTAAGTAATATGTTAAAATTATTCAATTAATTTTACTTACTTATTTTTACTAAACTTAATACATTTTCAATTGAATTGAAACAGCAACTTTAACTTATAACATAATAAACATGTTTTTAACATAGAGAAAATAAATAAAAATATGTACAGATTATTCTAAAATAATTCTAAGAGTGTGTGTGAGAGGCGGGAGTGTTACCAATATTGACCCTGGTGACACAACACTCACAATACCACTGGTTGTATAATTTCAATTTGGATGCTCTAAAAATGTTGAAATCATGCTTTCAAAATTAGTAGCTGCAATTAATGATGTTGGTGCGATCAATAAGTGGTAATTATTTTTATAATATTTTTAAAAAGCAAAACATATTGGATTGGACGATGGGGGCACAAACCTCTTCATTTTCCCGGGATCCGCCACCGCTTCGCATGCAAGTAGGCTGGGCGACTCACCGGTCTTGAAGAGCACGATGGCGCGCAGGCAGGCGTACTCGTGGGCGTCGACGTGCAGCGCGCGGAAGCGGCCCAGGGCGTCCTGGAGGACGCGCAGCTCGGCCAGCAGCGCCGCGGGGGAGGAGGGCGACGGCGACGGCGAGGACGAGCACGAGGAGGAGGAGGAGGCGGCGGCCACCAGCGACGACGAGTGCACGGGCAGCGCGAACTGCGCCGCGCCCAGCACGAACAGCTCCCGCCAGCTCGCCTCCAGCAGCAGCAGCTGCACACGGCAATCAATCAAATAATTAAGTAAGTGTAAGTAAGTCAGTCAGTAAGTAAGTCAGACAGTAAGTAACTATGTCAGTCATCAGTCAATAAGTAAATCAGTAAGTCAGTCAGTAGTAAATAAATAAGTAAGTCAGTCAGTCAGTAAATAAATCAGTAAGTCAGTCAGTCAGTAAGTAAAATCAGTAAGTAACTAAGTAAGTAAAGAAATAAATATTTAGTTTCTAGGATGGTTCACGGGTACCGTACTAGCTTCCCGTGGTATGGCCCGGGTTCGATTCTCTGGCGAGGCAAAAATAGTTGTAGATTTCCTTTAAAAATCATTTAAGTTTTTGTCACTGTGTGGCGGAGAAAATCTCAGGCAGGCGGAGATTGCTAGTTACGGTGAATGGAATACGTCATGTTCTCTACATGTGTCTCTTATCCCTCAAGCGTGGGAAATTAAAGTAGTCCCAGGTATGGGGGAGACCGTCAGCTAACCGGCAAACTCGGGCAATCGACAAAAAAATGCCAAATGTGCATAATATAAATAAATAGTGTATGTATGTATGTAAGTATTTGGGATTTTAGGATTGGATTAGCGATGTTCCCACGCTTGGACCTTGTTTTTATTTATTATCCACGCCTGGAGGTAAGGGAGCTATGTAGCGATCATGACGTATTCCCATCACCGTTTCTAGCTTACTTGATCTGCCTGAGCTTCTTCTTTCGTCACACGTCTATAGAAACTGAGGCGATTAAGTATTAGAAAGCTATAGCTTCATTTTTGCCCCGATCGGAGTGACCCCGGAATCGCCTCACAAAAATCTATCATACTTTCTATGCATCACTCGAGAAATAATAAGTAAATAATAAAATACTTTGTTCCTAACTTTGTTATTTAAGACAAATAATATATGAAATACTATAAAAAAAGAAAGTTTGGAATCACATATATCTACAGGTGTTTAAGTGGAATAATTTCAGGAAAAACGTTAATAGTGTTACAGTAGCTTATGTAATTCTCATTATCAAACAAAAATGTGCTGTTTATTAAACTTTGATTAACCGCTCAGACTTGAAAACATTAGTTTTTTGTAAGTAAAAAAACTAAAAGAAAATTAATCTCATTGTTATCTTTAATAAGTATTTTTGTAATACTCCTGGCCTTGCACTCATTATCTGATTTTGCATCGTATCATGTACACAATTCGCATATTTTAAAGTTTCATGCCATTGAGAATGTGTTACCAGATGTATTAAGATACTGCATTCTCTGAATAAAAAGCAACGAAAATAGTAATTTAGAGCAGTAAACATAAAAATTTAACCTATTATACTCGCATTTTGATCACAAAAAACTCAACAATCAACAGGTGATATGTTACGCATTCTTCACGCTTGGAAGGTAATAACCTTCCGTATTACTGAAGGCCTATTACGAACTCTACCAACACTGACCCTCGGCAGAAACAGTGGAAGAGCACAGTGCGGACGTAATGAAGCGTGAACTAGCTTCCCGGGTGGTTGAGGAGACGTCCTGCTAATTACCTCTTGTTTTCAGTGAGGGGGAGAGGGGTAAGGGAGGATAAAGGGAGGTGCGAAACAATAGGCTATGCGGTGATGGGGGCAATGTTGGTGAGGTAGCGATTGGTGGCGATAGGGGAGGTGATGGCGGTGGCGGCGGCTGTGATGTTGGCGGCGGTGGCGATGGTAACGGTGATGGAAGCGGTGGTGGGTAGCGGGTGGTAGCGGTGGTGGTAGCGGTGGTGGTAGGGTGGTGGTAGCGGTGGTGGTAGCGGTGGTGGTAGCGGTGGTGGTAGCGGCGGTGGTAGAGGTGGTGGTAGCGGTGGTGGTAGCGATGGTGGTGGCGGCGGTGGCAGCGGCGGCAGCGGCGGCGGCGGCGGTGGTGGTGGTGGTGGTAGTGGTGGCGGTGGTGGCGGTGGTGAGGGTGATGGTGGCGACAGCTGCACAGATTTCGTGCATTAGGGGGAATGCGAGGAGTCTAGGAAAGGGCGGAACTCAGATACTGAAGAACCAGAGCATCGATACAGAGAGAATAATTGTGTGGTGCGCAGGAAAAGAGCTATGTCAAGTATGAACTACATAGAAATAACTGCGTGCACTGTGTGTAAATTGATCATATTTTCTCCTGGAAGGAGAAGGTAAGAATGATACACAGAAAGTCAAATATATTTAAATTATAAATTAGTAATCTTCATTCAATTAATTTTGATCTAAAAACATTCAACTTCATTTTCTTTTTCTAGACTGGAAATGGCGAAATTCCTTTTTCCTTTATTCTGCCTCTATGGTGGTTGAATCTGAACTAGGACAAAACCAATCTCGGCGTAGCAGTCTTGAACACTAAAAAAATATTACAACTCGCGTGTTTCAATTAACTTTTACTTCATTATATTTAACAAAAAAGGTAAAATTTCAAACCAATAACATTTTAATCGATATTTTATTAATATTAATAGGTTTTTCATTAATTAATTCCCTTTAACTTCATTCTTTTTTCTATAAACATGGAAATTCCGGAGAACTTGGTGTAATTTTGGGGCCAATTTTGTTTTGTTTGGTAGGTTCAATCGTTTAGAAACAATTATATATGAAGAATTTTGTTCTACGTTCATTTTCAAAGCAACCTTAAATACCGTGTTTTACTGAGATTTAAATTTTCAGAACAGTGCACAAAAAGTAGGTAATAAAACTCTAATAAATAAAATAAATAATTAAATAATGAACAGTAATACAAAATTAGGATATCAGAGAAAAACAAAGAAAACAAAAATAATAGTTTCCTGTTTCAAAAGAGACTTCTCAATTTTTATACCCTCTGCTAAACCTCTTTCACAAGTGAAACAATACAAATCCTTGTGGACCGAAAGTGCAGCGACGGGCTTGGCGGAGTGCGTACCTGGTCGCCGAAGTGCAGGGCGGTGAAGGCGGGCACGCTCTTGGCCCACTTGACGTTCATGAAGAGCAGCCGCGCCGCAGACTCGCACACGGCCTCCAGCGGCAGCGGCGGGCCCAGCCCCAAGCCCAAGCCCAGGCCCAACCCCATCTGCAACACACACGCACGCCCCTCCGTCAGCACGCGCTGCCTCCACCCCTTCTGGGTGCCCAGCACCCTGGTGAATAAACTCGTTACTGCGAACTGGTTCGTGGGCCCATGTATTGTCGGTATAGGTTGTCTAGATTTCTCAGTGGCTAGAACAAATGCAGATACGGATTTAATTGCCGATCGGGGTAATTTACGCTTTGAACAATTTACTAATTCAATACGGGTACATTTAAACAAGCTCACAGCATCCACCTATAACCAAGCAGAACAAACCTTCCGTCGTATTTGACAGACTGGGACGATACAATACAAGTATTTAGACTACAACAATTATGGAGCAAATAACTGGTAACACTTTATTTTAAGTAGAATATAACTTATTGTAGAACTATAAAATGGGGTCAAAATACACCTATCCCATGAAAGTGTTCCAAACAAAAAGATGATTCCTTTACAGTGACTTCTATTTATTCAAAAAATTGTTTCAATAACTATTCACGTCTTCAAACGTCAAAATAGATCTCTTTACTTTGAAGTTTAAATAAATCTCAAAATAAATATACTTTTAATGATATAAAAGTTTTTTTCGCAATTGAAAGTCGAGGAAATGTGAAATATGTATCAAACCTTGCATTATAAAATAGTTTGTTTCCATTTTCAAAATTACGACGTCAATCAGTCCTATTTATTTGGCGAATCAGTTTTCAACAGAAAACTCTACGAAAGTGAACAACAAAGTTTTCAACAGAAATCTGAGTAAATTAAGGAACCAACGCTTATAATTAAGTGAAAGATAAAAAACATGTACTCGCGTATTTTTTATCAGTCTTTATTTATTTGGATGTATTAATACATTTATGAAGCATAGATTGATACTTTAACATAAGTAACGAAACCGGGAAAGAAATATTTATATAAGAATTTGATTTTGACGAAATATTTTTCAAAACTATTTCCAGGCTCTTTCACTTTCGAAGTAACAAATAACGTAGAATGACTTGCTTATCATCTATTAGGTTCGAAAAAGAAGCCATTATACTAAATAAAACATCTACCCTAGGCGAGCGATGTAGATAAGGCTAATTCTAGGAACTTGCAGGCGTAGATCTTCAACTTGTTCCGAACAGGAGGCGGGGATAGGGTTATTAGGTGTGAACACTTCCATTAGCAACGGCGAAATCTCGTCCGAGTTATCAAGGTTAAGAACGAAATGCTGTAAGAGCATTAGTATGTCTCAGATACGATATCTAATTAGCGTTCCTGCTTTGTTTATGTGGGAGCGACGCACAACGGAATAGTGGCTCAGACAAGGCCGGGATAAGTGCAGATCTCAAGGTACCTTGCTGGTGGGTCCACATTTCCTGTGCTCTGTAAATTGTCTGCAGTCCTCAGGGACCAAATGGGAGTCTTTCATTAACCTTCATATCTGTAATTATACGTTATCTTTGCACGGCTGCAAGTTATCTCCTATTAGGGAGGAAATTACTTCGGGAGGACTGTGAGATGCCCAAAGAATGATACAGCTCTGCCTCCAAATTGAGGTTAAGCCTGAGGCAGAGAGGGCATGCGTGTAATTTAAGAGTGCGCATTATTGGTCCATTATCTCGACGAATATGCATTCTCTCATCTGTACGAGGATTAGATTATCTTAAGTGCCATTAATTTGCAATTCGATATCGCTACTGGAAGTTCTGATTATTTGATCAGCTTAAAAAAGCATGCACGTTTTCCTGTGGAAATGAATATTCAGGTCTGGTCCGTAAGGAAGAGTGATCCAAAGAACTAATATTCTTGAGAAGTCAAAACTCAGTATTAACGGTTTCATCAATTCGTATCTCTAATTTTCATATTTGCTCCTGCTTACGGGACTTTACTTCTTTCTCCGTTCTCAGCTCCCATCTCTTTTACTATCTGACATTTTTCTTTCGTCCTCTCACTGTTCTCTCTCAGTAACCTCTCTGCCTCATATTAGAGCGTGGAATCCTGTAGCTGTTACAGGTTTCAATAGTAGACTTGTCGAATATAATTTGGAGCCTCCAAGTCTTTTCTAGTCTTTAACCCATGGGAAGACCCACTTTGAGAATTATTTAAATAGTCTACGATTAATGAATGATAATACAATTTACAACGTTCTTGGAAAGCAATTCTTGTGTTTCTGATAGTTTCTACGATTTTTCAAAATTATTTGTTGCGACCTCGATGATACTTCCCTTCAATTTTAATATCACTCCCTGTCTTTGTCTTAAATGCAATTGGGTACATGTGAAATGTATACCTAGTGATAGACAATCATAATTAATTCTATTCATTAAAGAACGAAGCTATAACATTGCTGTAGTTGTTATTATTGTCGAAATAATCATTGTTAAATTGTTATTAATTATTATTATTATTATTATTATTATTATTATTAATGAGTACTGTCTCGATTGCTATTATTTCAACTATTATTGCTGTTATTATGGAGTATTGTTTTGCTTGCTATTATTGTAAACTGTTATTGTTATTGTGGTTATTAATGAGTATTGTTTTGATTGCTATTATTGCTAACTGTTATTGTTATTGTTGTTATTAATGAGTATTGTTTTGCTTGCTCTTATTGTTAACTGTTATTATTGTAATTGATTTAAGGGGCTGTGCGGGGCTCACCTTGTGCGCGGGGTCGCAGAAGAGGCCGTGCGGGGGCGGGGGCGCGAAGCCGGGCGGCAGCGCGCCGAGGGCGGCGGCGGGCGGCAGCAGCTGCAGCGGCTCGGGGCGCGCGGGCCCGTGGCCGGGGCCCGCCTTGGGCATTGCTAGGTCCAGCGCGGGCCCCGCCCCCGCCATGTGCCCGCCCAACGCCGGCGAGTGCCCGTGCCCGTGCCCGACCGGCGGAGGCGGCGGAGGGTGCGGCTGCAGCCCCAGCGGCGGCAGAGGCGCCAGCGGAGACAGCGAGGGCCCGGGCGGAGAGCCGGGCTCCTTGCCGAAGTACAGCGCCATCTGCCGGCGCAGCGTCGAGTTGCGCGGGCCGCGCTCGTGCTGCACCGCTGCAAACACAGCCGTTTTATTGATTTATGTATTGTGGTTGCTGAGCTCATTGCAGCGCATGAGAGATGGGCTAGCGAGAAGACGATAGCGATAATCACGATAGTGACATCAGTGTCAACGATAGTGACATCAGTAAGTTGATCCATCCACCCTTGCCGCTGATCCGCTGTGCAGTGACTCACCGTCCTTGTTCATGCCCGCCTCGAGGCACTTGTTGAGGCGGCAGGCGCGGCACTGGTTGCGGTGCGTCTTGTCCACCACGCAGCTGCCCTCCGCCTTCGCCTTGCACACGTACTGGCGCTGGCGCCGGATGGAGCGCTTGAAGAAGCCCGCGCACCTGCGAGCACACGCGCGGCGTGCTTTAGAACAGGGATTCCCAACTTTTTACTTTCCCGTATACGTACGTATATATGGAGTAATATATGGACCCTATACGTATTTATACACGCAAACCCTACACGTAATATACGAATACCCTATACGTATTCCCTATACTTAGCATAGAGAAAGTTATGTAATGCTGCGGGAAAAAATGGCGAATTTTCGCCAGAAAAATATTCATTGCCGAGCCGTAATAACGAAAAAAGTGAATAAAACCAGTTGTTAAATGAAGAAAACAAATCCCTAACGCATAGCTACCTAAAAAAATACCATAACATGCAGCTATATGATTTTATTCGCAAATAATTTGATCTTGAGAATTCACGAAAAATAAATCTTTTGCTAAAAAATCCGACAGGCACTGGAACGTGTGAATTTTATTTCTAGTACTTGCGTGACGACAGAAACGTGATTTATATTTGATGCGTGCGTAGCTAAAAACTGACCAAGAGCTTTTTTTTTTTAATAAAATTCTGGCCCTCAAGAAAATGTGCGCAGATAAATTTCTTTCCCCACACGTCATATACAGTTTTTACTGTTTTTTTTTGACAAAAATAAATAAATAAATAAGTAACGGAGCTAGAAGATGTGTACAATCTGTCAGAATTATCAAATGAATACTCACCCATCACAAGCAAAAATTCCGTAATGTTTCCCCGACGAATGATCCTGACATACTCGGCAGGGAATGTCATACAAGATTCGACCTGGAACAGAAGGAAATATACGTTACATATTAATAAATACTAATGAAAATACTGTACTAATACTAATGAAAGTGATTCTCCGGTATCTCGAAACGCAGTTTGGAATGGGAATTTCCTAAATAAACTACAAATGCGCCTCAATGTTTGAAGCGTTGAAGTGATTTGGATGATCATTGGACGTAAAGTAATACGAAAACATGTCTTTGTCTCATTTGTAATCTGTTGTAACTAAATACAACTTTTTCTTAACCAATGTGTGTACTTACATCAAATTTATTACCATTTTTTTCCTGAAGACCTACCAGACTTTTTCATAACTCCACATGAATCGTTAAGAAATCGCCATTTATTCTTTTAAATTACCAATTATTTCATAATATTTCTCACTTTTCAATAATTTTCCCTCGAAGAATACTGTTATTGTTCAATTAATGATCCGCAGAACACGAACTGTGAATTAAAAGCCTTGTATCTCAACTACACGACGCTGGTATACGGAAGCAGCTCGTTATGAGACGAACACCAGGAAGGGGGAAGCATTCACCTGTCCCCGCGTTTCCATTGAGCGGCCCTTCCGCCCCGGCGCGGCGGCGTGCGCACCCTGCTTCCCGGCGCTGCTCACGCGCGGAGGTCCCGCGCCTCGGGCGGTGCCTGGACCCGCCCTCACTTGCGCGAGTTGCTCTTTTCAGCACTCGCGCCGCCGAGGCCCCCCGCCGCCCTCGAAGTGTTCCGGCACTTCCTACTTCCGGCGTTTTGTGGTGAGGCCCGCGACGCTAGGGAGGCGATCACGGGATTGGTGGTGGCGACGGAATGAAACAGCAGGGGTGGTTGCATGAAAAGGTCTTCGCTCCCCGCCAAGGAAACCCGATGTTTGTGAATAATATGAAGGGGAGCTGAATTTCAGAAGATTTGCTTTTCTGCCTTGGTAAAAATAAATTGCTATTATTATGATTGTTTTCATTTTTAACCATTCGAAATTAATAATTTTTTTTAGATACATTGACATATTTACGTTATACACACTACGTTTGACCCCACACAGTGCATGTTCGGCCCTCAATGCTGCCGATATAGTATTTCACTTCTTTCTCTGTCGTATACAAAATCCGCTGTATTAAAAAAATTTACTCGAACTGATGGACTCAGAAAACTGTAAGTTATTTATCCATAGTCATTCGAATATGTATCACAAGCAAAGATTTTATTCAGTTTACTCACTCTTCCTTTTGGTTTACAGAGAGAAGGAACCATTGATGTTGCTCCTTGCCGCAATGTAAGTGTTCCGGCCCTTCCTACTTCCGGCGTTTTGTGGCGGGGTCCGCTTTGCAGGGGAGTTGATAGAAGTGTCAGTGGCGGCTGCAGTATGAGCAGTAGAAGGTGTTGTGTGAGGGTCACTGAAGGTATCCATTTCCGACACAACATCGCCGTGTATATGAAAGAAAGATATGTGAGATGGGTTTTCGGGAAATTTACTATTATGTGTTAATTGTTATATTATTGTTTCTGTTATACGTTTATTCCAGGTATACTGAAATTTATTTTTAAGAGATTGTTATTGTATTTTTAGGCCCACAGATATTCAAGTATTTTTACTCGTTTCTATGATTTCATTAACACTTTTCTACATATTCATTCAACAACGTCATTGTCGGTGACAAAATTAAGACAATGATTTTAATAACTTAACAAGCTGAATAAACAATAATTATCTTTGTGTTAGCTTGCTTTGTTTACAACGAATTATTTAATATTTTTATAGTTTCTTTTAAGAAGTTTAATGACGTGGGTTTGAATCTCTCTTTCGGTGCTTCAGTAAACAAAAAAATATTAGGAATATCCAAGTAAAAAAATATGTAACAGGGTATACTTTATAAGTCTCCGTAGCAAATTTCTCAGTTGGATTATTACAGTGGCATTGTAGAATTGAAATTCAATTCTCTTGAGTAATCTCAACGATTTTGGTCCGTAAGATATCCAAACACCTTCACTGGCAAAGATTTTATAACAATGAGGAAATACTGGCAATGATTTTATAACAAATAATCTTACATCAAACAGAACGAAAAAAAAATTAAAAAGCCATTACTTGTTTTCTGTAATACATTAAAATTTCTAAATGGTTTACAAAAACTGAAATTGAGCGCATAAAAATTAAAAATTGTGAAATAAAGCATTGAACCTCATTGTAAACATACTACTTTATAATTAACTTTGTTTAAAAACCTTTGATTCCGCATTCCGTACGTTCTGAACGCTTTCGCCTTGGTAACCTTCAAGAGCCAACAGCATTTGCTTAAGCAATGTCTACCAATACAGACCGCAGGGCGCTTATGCTTCATTCAAGCGTGAAACAATATGACTGAGAAAAGCAACACGCGTTCCAATCGCTCGCAGAACTTTCACAGTTTTTATTCCGAGACGTTCCATTACGCAGCCTGAAGTAAGAACAAAATGTTTGAGATACATACTGTTGAGTAGCGCTTATTTATATTATCCAATTAACAATGAGTGTCTAGGTTAAATAATGAAATTACTTATTTTCAGTACGGTGCGTTTTATATTTTGACGATTTTGATGTTACATTTTTGACGATTTGATAGTCAGCAAGTGTTTTTTTCTTGAAACAGTATTATTTTTTTTACATTGAAATAAAATGTCCTGCAACACTCATTTAACAAGGACATCACTGGTGCAATGACAAAATTATCAATTACAGATGGTTATAAAAAGAATTCAACAAGGACAGACACATATCTCAGTTTCAATGAAAAACTTTTTTACAAACAGAATTTTATAAATGTTACAATCACTTGATTGGTACGACACGGAAATCCTATTGCTGTTACAATTCATCATCAGGCTGACTTACACAGCAACAGTATATCTAAGTCGGAATGTAATGTTCCGGCAGTAATGAATACCAGCACACCTTTGAGTACTTCGCTCATTCGTGCGTTGAAGTCACTAGTTCCTAGCGGGCCTTTGGAGAGGTGATCGCTGTGTGCGATATGCAAAGTCAGCTCTTAGCTCGTGTCATAACCTCAGATTGTTCACATTAGAAGGGTTGGTGGTGGAGTCCAGTTACAGTGCTACAGTACGCAATTTTACAAATACGTGATGAAACATATGTTTCAATAAGAATATTCGATAATAGTAGAATGACCGTACTTTGACATTAATACCGGAACTATGTGAAATACTGAAACAATGAAATTGATTTGTGTCTAACTGTTTATGTTTTTTCAATATTTGCATTGTTTTAAAAAAAGGTTCAACATTATACGAAAAAAATACTCACATTATAGCAGTTAAGTTTGTCGATTAAAAGTTCTATTACTTTGTTTCACCTTCTGAAAAGGATATTGTATCTTCGCGTAGAAAAAATCTAAGAAGTATCCATTAAATAACAAGGGACAATGTTGTAATTACATGTAAATTACAATAAATTACATGTAAATTCTAATTAGTTTAAATGTTAGGGAGGATTACAAATACACAATCTTAGATTGACAGAACTGCAGAACTATTTTAATACCCATATTTTAATTGCTGTACAATTTCTACTTGTTTTCTGGAATTAAAAATGTTCTTCTGGACATTGAATTTCTTTTCCTAGCAATCCAAACCGGAGAAAATGACCAAAAATGAGATCGTTCAATCAATGCATTGCCGGGCACAAGCAAAGCGCGATGTTCCAGTGGGTGGATGCAGAGGCGCACTGTGCGTGGCGGGGGTGGGGTGTAGCGCCCTGCTGCGCGCGCGCGCGGCTGACGGATGAAGCCGTCGGGCGACGACGAAGGCTCTGTGACGTCAACCCGGACGCCCCGCCGCGCCGCGCCGTAGTCGTGCGCTCACCCGTCCGCATCATACCCAGGAAGGAGAGCGGGCAACACACAAAGAAATAGTAATCTTCTTGAAGTACAAGGAAGACATAGACAATGTTGTTGATTCCTTGCTTCCTCAATGCAATTTTATGCTGGTTGTTCCATTCTCATGTCTGTAGGAATTTTCAAAGGTGTCAATGCGCAGCTAGCTTTTAACTTTTTTAAGTATTTATGAGTTAAAGTTTTAATTTTTAAAATGTAAGAAGTGTAGCAAAAATAAGTGACTTACATAGTGTTCATCTGCGTCATTCACAATTTACGTGAAATGACATTTTGTAAATTTGTTAAAATGAACGAAATGTTTGCATCTTTTCGGATTGCAGTAAGCAACATGTCGCACGATTTCTTAAAGTATAGAATATAATTTTGCCATATCAAGTTCCATTTGCTGAAATTTCCATAAATGATTTCGGCTCCACTAATCAATGAGAATACACGTCAACGGAAATTACAATCCTGTCTCAATTTTACAAAGGTTGGAGATTTATTTGTAAGCACCTACTCATTATTGCATTTATTCAAAGGATTTTTGAATATGACATTCAGATGTGATGAACCAGCAAATAATACTATTGCCTCAATAACATGCCTAAGGGTGTAGTGAGCAGGACCCGCAAGAATGAGATTTTGAATAAACTGCATGACTGCCAGATTATCATTCAGCAAAAGCATCTTAATCACTAGCTCCGCACAACCAAGTTCTTTGAAACACCAGAATGAATCCACTGAACGGGCATTATCCGTTGAGGTGAATAATGTGCGGCTTACTCCACTATATTTGTTCCGCTCCACTTCCACCTTGCAAATGAATCGTCGCACCGTTCCGGACCGCAAGTACGAAGTACCGGGCGTATCAAATGACACTTCACGCTGAGAATAGGTGACCCCGCAGGCGTCTGGCGATGTGTCATCGCGCGCCCCGGGGCGCACGCGTGTCTGCAGCCCGTGGCACGTGCGCACGCTGCGCTCTGCGGTAAGCAATCCGCGCGTGCGGCACGCGGGCGGAGGGGGGAAGCAGACGGCCCCGGCGCCGAGGTAATTGTAAGCAGAGGAGGCAACAGAAAAAGTGGGAGAGGTAAATGAAGAGGACCCGGAAGGAGATGATGAGGAAGAGGTGAAGGAAGGAAAAAAAAGAAAAAGGAGAAACCGTGCGAAAGGAAAAGAAAGAAGAAGCGGAAGCAGGAGGTGACGGAAGAAGAGACACAGAAAAGAATTTGAAAAGATGAGGAGGCAGAAGTAGAAGAGTCAACAGAAGAAGGAAATTTAGAAAACGAGAAAACAACAGCAGCAGAGAAGAAGAGACAGATGAAGAAGGCAAGAAAGAGGCGGAATAAAGAAGGATGAAAGACAAAGGGTATCAGATAAATGAGTAGAAATCAGAATTGTGGAAAGGATGAAAGAATAGTTGAAGAAGAAAGTTGCATAAACTTGGAGGTGAGGAATATCGATGATTAAGTGTACAATTAGTCTAGCGGAGGCGAAAAATGAGGCGGCGAAAAAGGAAGCAGAGTAGTTTTCGGAGAAAACGAGGTGGAGGCGAGATATAAGCTGGTGAAGGCGGCGGTATCCGAGGGTTGACAGCGGTGGCGGAGGCGACGGAGCGAGGAGGCTGGCCCTCCAGGTTCGAGAGCCTGATTAGCCGAACAACCGCCTGCACCGCCGTGGGACCGGTGGGCGATTTCCCGCAACTCGACCGGGGACGCAATAAAGCGGGGGCTGTCCTTTGTGGCGATCGGGGTGACAGTGCACGTGGCGATGGCGGTGCGAATAAGAATGCTGTTATCAAGAGGCAGTCTCGGAGCATGCTCTTAGCGAATAGTAGTCATGGAGCTCTCTTAACTAGTGGTAGTCACGGAGCTTGCTCTTAGCAGGGGTAGTCATAGAGAGTGGTATCAACGATGGGTAGTCATGGAGCATGCTCTTAGTGAGTGGTAATCACGGAACGAGAGGTGCAGAAATGATCCACCGCCACTCTGTTGCGGAGGACTTATTCCCATGAGTCACTTTTTTTCTTGACAATGTACTCGTATATGTAACCGAGATCTAGAATAGATGAAATTTTTGTTATAATAAATGTTAAGTTCATTGACAACAATAAATACAGCAGACGTGACAACAGGAACGAAGGTGAAGATGACGAAGTTTTTTACAGCAAGTGCGGATTAGTTGGACACGCCTTTGCCGGCGGTAGCAGTGGCGATGCTTGGGCTAGCCCAAGAAGGCCGGAGTCAGCGTTGCGAGCGTGTTACCGTCGGAAATGACGGTAAACGGAGCGGAGGCGACAGGGGGGATGACGAAGTCGACTGCGGGGGGGGGTAGGTTGGCTGGCAGGGCGGCGAGGGGCGCGGCGTCGGGGGCGATTGCCGCCTGAGGGCGCGGCGCGCGTTGATCCCGCGGTCAACAATCCGCGCGACGCCAGACGCCCGCCGCGTCGCATCTCGTCGCGCAGATCGATTAAATGGGGTCAGCCGAGCGCGAGGCAGCGGCGGCGGCGGCTTGACGGGGGCGGTAACGGTGATGGTAGAGGTGGTAGGGTGGTGGCGACGGCAATGAAAGGGGGGAGCGACGGCGGCGGAGGCAAGGGTCGAGTGATGGCGGGGCGGCAGGACGGGGAGGCGGCAGGGCAGCATCAGGGCAGCATGGTGGCAGGGTGGCAGGGTGGTAGGATGGCAGGGATGGCGGGTTGGGGGGGGCGGCACGGCGGCGGGATGGTGGGATGGCAGAACGGCGGCGTCGGAGGTGGCGGGGATGGCAAGGCGGAGAGGCGGCAGGGTTGCGGGATGGCGGGGTTGCGGGATGGAGGGGTTGCGGGATGGCGGGGTTACGGGATGGCGTTGTGGCGGGGTTGCGTAGTGGCGGGGTTGCGTGGGTGGCGGGGTTGCGTGGTGGCGGGGGTGGCGGTGTGAAGGAGTGGCGGGGTGGCGAGGCAGTTGGGCGGCGCGTGGCAGGGTGGCGAGGCAACGGGGCGGCGAGATGGCGGAGGGATGGCGGCGGGATGGCGCTGGCGGCGAGGACGGTAGCGGCTCCCTAGGGTCATCTCAGCAGCCCGGTGACTGGCTGAGGCAAGGCTGCCGCCATTTTGCTATGGCTTCCGCGCCTAACCAGCCTTCCTCACATCTGCTCTTTTGTGATGCGCTGCCCTTGATTGCATCAATAAACACGAGCACAATAACAACATTTATATTTATTCATGTTAATGAACTCTCATGGAAACTAGGCAATTTGAATGTTATGAGTGAACTGTTAAACACGTCTTTTATGTTATCGCGGTGAATGTATAACGGTGAATATAAAATTTACAATTATTGAATAAGTATAAAGCGGACTATTTTGTAGACAATTTTAAGATGTTATATTCTTATTAATATACCATCTTGTGGTTTTTCTTAGTGATGGAGTGGGCTGGTATGTAGTCCTCGGCTTGTATATACAACGGATCCAGTCGAACAATTTTTGTAATTGTTTACAGAACAATTAACAGATACAGATCTCATTACAATAAAGAAAATATTTTTATAATGAGAATTCTCCTACATTTTTTTACTTTCTCACCTTACGGATATTATTTTAAGCTACGAATTAAAAATATATTTCAAAATATTTATAGGATGTCCGATGTGAAATCCCTTCCTTAAACACTTTCTGAATCCTTTCTGTCTGAGAGCGTTGACGTAATATCAATGAAGGATGAAATGAAGGATACAAAGTAACTAATTGGCTCTCTGGGAGGACGCCGCGTCCTGGACACAGGTGCCAACGTCCTGAGAAAGGTCAATACACGCATTTTCGGCCTTAGGAAGGTCGCAGAATGATAGATAAAACGTTGGCACTTATGCCAAAGACAAGGCGTCTCCCGGACAAACAAGTAGTTACTGACTCCGGTGGCGAAGCCTACGCACTCACTGAAATAAAGGATTATCCGGAATGTGCAACCAAGGTGCGCATTGCCACGTGAAAGGAAAGAAGGGGAGGGCGGCTGCGAGGCGGCCGGCCGGCAAAACGCCACCGCCCAGGCGTAACCACGGCCGCCTCCATGCGTGCGTGCGCACCCGCGCCCCACGCACGCGGGAAATGGGCTGCGGCGCCCGGGCACGCACCGCATCACGCGCGCCGCCGCGCCGCACCGGAAGGGCGGCACCGGGAAGCAGCGTCAGCCGGTCAGCCCGCCGCCGCGACCCTCCCCTTCGCCTTGGACTCAGCGACGGGGACAAGGGGCTGTGGGGCGTCAGCGCTGTCGCCGACGACACCGCCTCCGGGACCAACTTTGGGCTATTTCGTCAACGTAGGGTCGGGCTTGAGCACCATCGCCGCAGGAATGTTCGAATTTTTAATGAATTGATTTCCATAAAATAATTATTTCAGTTTCGAGACCCATTACGCACAGATTAAACGGACTAATGATATTGTGAAATTAGTATTGATACATAAAAATAATAGGAACATTTATTTGTGTTGGTCGTGAATTTTACGAACATGATGAAAGTACTTATTCAATATGAAAGAAAGGCCCCTGTAAAATTGGAGAGCAAATGAAATATAACATAAATGTGAATTAGGAACGTACATTTTCTTAATTATTTTATACGAAATAAACATTAATTTTGTCAAATTTGTATGAGATCTGGCTTTGCTCTAATTATGAAACAATGCAATTTCAGCACATTATTGCAAATAACAGAATTTATTTCGGAAATAGCTAGTTACACAAAAATATCATCCCTGTTACCAAAGTTGCATCGTCATCATCACCTCCATCATTACCCGCTGCCAATACCATCACCTTCCCAACCACAGCCACACCACCACCACCACCACCCTATCACCTCCCCGTCGCCAACGCCTTCACCATCGCCTCCGCTAGTTAGAGGGGTAATTAGGCATCGCGCCGGCGACGCGTGGAGGGGGAGCGACGTCCGAGGGATGCGCCCCTCTTTCCCCCCCCCTTCCACCCCTTCCCCCGGGGGGAAGCGCGGCTCGCGTGTGTGTCGCCCGAGCCCAACAGATTTGAAGGGTCGCAGACAATGACCGCGCCATGACTCGTCCGCCCCTAACCAGTTTATATTATTTGCTGTGCGTCTTACTGGCGCCGACCCTGCGCCCGTAGGACGCGACGCGGCGGCGGCGGCTGGCGATTCGTAGAAACCGTTGTGCAGCTGTCGCCGCCGCCATCGCTGGCGTTCGCCGTGTGAAATCTCGTAGAGGAGCTGAGGACAGCGGTGCAAATGAGATAATCAACAACACAGGGACCGGGAGCGTCGGGCAGCGCACTGTAGATGGGTCAGATAGGGTGTGACGTTTGGGAGATTGTCTGATCGAGAACTTTACAAATCTCTTGTTATAATTGTGAATTGTCGCCTCTTTGAAAGTGTGATTGGAATCGAACTGCACTTTCTCAAAAAAATTGGAATATTCAGGGTGGATAAAATATTAATATGAGGATACATAGATCACAATGAGTGAAACAGAAGAATGTATGTTTAAATGTAATATAATAATTGCCTTAAATTACGAAATGCATATTTGTATGAAAAGTTTATGAATTAAAAGATAGGCATTGAAATGTGGAGAAAATTCATTATCATCAAGATGTGTATTAAATGCACTTTGATGCCACGTGTTGACCACAATGATCACGTTTATCATCACTATAAGAGTTCACTGCAAAACAATTCATTCATTGAAGTTGCACTGTTATTTTTTTGAATCAATTTACCATAATTCTAATTTTCTAAGTCTTTGGGAACATGCCACTTTTATTTAAGGGTTCTCAGGTTTATTGTACAAAGAAGCTTAACCAAAACATCTTTATTAAAAAAGTTGTTAAGAATTCGACTTTGTTGTGTAATTAATGTAAAGTACGTAGCAAATATTACAGTAAATTCTTTTAGCACTATTTAAGCCATGAAATTTCAAAGATTATCTTGTGGTAATTACAACACGATGATATTATTGTTTATAATATTAAGTTACCAGTGTATATTCATAAATCAGCCAGCATTTGGTATGAAAAAGAGAAAAAAAAGCAATAGAGCGGGTAACGGACATCCTAGAAAGAAGAACGTTCTATATAATGTGGGTTTTAGTTCGTCTCGTAAAGAAAGCAGCTATGAAAAACACGTCTGCGGCAGACAGTAGCTGGGTCCAGACACTGGAGGCTGGGCGGACAGCGTGTCGACAGGTAGGGCCTTTGATCCGCCGCCTTCAGAAGCTCCGCCGCCGCCGCTACTACCACCACTGCCACCCCCGCCGCCGCCTTCACCACCTCTGCCTCCACAGGCGCTGCCGTCCGCCTAGACGGGAAACACGGCCGAAGACGCAGCCCCGCTCCGCCCCCGTGTCGCCTCGGAGCCATCGCCGCCCTAAGACGCCCATTGAAGGCGTCGTCGAGCGTCAGCAAACAGACACGTCCCCCCCGCCCGCCCCGCCCGCCCACTGCCCTTGACTGCCCAGCCAGCGCTGACTCGGGCTGTGGGGCGCGAAATGCGTCCCGCCCACGGACAGGTACGCGCGCACTAATTGAGTCGGGTCTCCTTTGAACTCAACAAACAAAAATGTATAACAATAGCAGCTACTGAGTTGAGGTAAAAATATCGCCGAGAAAAATATATATAACACAGATGGAATAAACGTATTTTTATGAAAAAGGTCAAAATTAGATTGAACGGATTTCTGATTAATGTAAGTTGTGCGTGAAGTTATATAAAGCACCGTTCATGTTGCTACAACAAACTGAATATCTGTTTGGCCCGTTTTTCATTATTGCCTACATGCAGCTTATTGAGTGCAAGAAATTTCCTCATTGCTATGTACACACGTTACTAGCGGTCAATATTCATAAAAAAATATAATGCAAATGAAATTATATACTATAAAAAAACAACTATTAATAAAAAGGTACCAGTATCTTTAATGTTGGCGTTTTCTTTGAGACAAGGTAATCAGCAGTATCACGCAGGAAGTCACAAACATGTACGTAAATACTGGTTTTCGTGTAATGGATAAATGCAAATTAATAAGAAACTCATCCTCGAATAACACTCATGGTTCGCCTTCCGGTGTGATGAACTCTATAATTTTACCTAAACTTCAAGCACAGATTTGTAAAAAAATAAATTATCATGTATTCTTTCACATAATTCGCAATGTAGTTTGTTATTGAAAATTTTTTCCATGCATTTTGTGATCTATATTTTTTCTCCATGTGACGTTACCCGTACACTCTCTCCACTTCTCGTGTAATACTATTATTGTTTGCCCACAGAAGTTCAGCGTGTTAATGTAGACAATGCATTCTACTGTATAGCAGTGTTTTTCAAATTCCATTCTCTTTTCTTACAACAAGTATAATCTCTTTATGATAATTTAAAAATGACGGCTATTTCGAAATTTCGCTCGTAGAAACGGACGCATAAACGGATAGAAGCCCTTCTTCTTTCACAGGTCCGATGGCAAATTAAATCATTCTGTATGCTACCCCGGAGTGTTTCAGCGTCGTCGCGCTTCGTCGCTCGGATTCCCCCACGGAAGCAGATGTGCGCGAAGTGTACTCGGCGGCGGGGGCTGGATGGCGACGGCAGCGGGAGCGGGAGGCGGAGGCGTGGCAGCAGGCGCAGGGCGGAGAGGCAGCGGAGCGCGCGGGCGGGAGGGGAAGACGAGGGGGTTCGGGGCGGCGGGGATGGCAGTGACAGCGAGGTTGCCGGCGGTGGCAGGGTGGTGAGGACAGGACGGCGGAGCGGGACGGGGGCGGGGGCGGCAGCTACAGCTTGGGGGGGCGGTGAAGGTGAGGCGGCAAGGGCGGGGTTGCTGTGGCAGGGTGGCGCGAGCGGTAATGACAGCGAGGTGGTTGGTGGGGCGGGGTTGGCAGTGGCAGCGAAGGGGCGGCGGGGGTAGGGCGGAGTGTACAGTGGCGAATCGACAACGAGGAAGGCGGCGGAGACAG
>JAHLJT010008840.1:0-11468 GCA_031308135.1 Acheta domesticus
CTAGTAATCAATAACGATTTGACTTATGGTTTTTGTTATAAGAATGGAATATTCACGTTTCCCGTAAAGAAAATGGATAGCGATGGTATTTTGTAAAATTTATTCATCTCCAAATACAGTTAGCAACTGTCTCTGACATACTATCGGGTCACGTGTATCCGTGCATGATTCCTTAAATTCTGGTAGTCGTTAGTAGTAATATTACGGAGTTTCTGTAGGAGCGTAATATCGTAATAAAGGCAGTGGGAATGGGACTTTATCAAGATTGTAGTGCTAAGAATTTTTGTGCCGATATTGCGGAAAATTTATTTCCGTCATCTTGGTCACACAAAAAAGCAATAAACAACGAACTGCGAACTAAGAAAGTAATAGCTACGTCGCACAGAAATTAGGGATTAGACGCAATTGGAATGAGATATTAGGATATTAAATTACAAGGAAGTAGCATAAAATGGGAGAATGTGTAAATAAAATAGATTAACGACGCAAATTTAATGAAAAGAACAAAAAACTAAACGAAGTACCATCGGTCGAAAAACTGATTGCCTGCATTCTAATTTGCTTCGTGGGAACTATAAAACTTGTTGAATTTGTCATCACATAGCGCATTAAAATTATAATTACATACTAAAAGTAGAATGTGAATATAACCTAATTACCATTGCATGCTTTACATTTCACGATACGTGGAGTATCGCGTGAGAAATGCAAGCCATTTCGAACACCGTGACGGATAGTATTTGCATAGTGTTCGCAGGGGTCCATGTTGCCGGAAATCATGAGATTTTCATATATTTATTCATGCTTTTGTAGGATTGCAAGACATTGACATTTTTTGATATCTTTAATAATGCAGCTAAACTACATTCGTGAATGTTGTGAGAATGGATAACCGCTGTAACTAAATCTGTGTGTGTTGTTTTCGTATTTCAGGATTTCACATACAAAAGAAATTAGGAATATTTTCCGAATGTTCACACTTTCATTTGCAGTTGGTCCTGCGCTTTTTTTAGTTGCCCAAGTTTCCTTCTACTTGAATCGAATAAATGTGCAGAACGAGGATGTAGTAAGATACTGCGTGCAATAACTCCCTGTTCATTGCTTCCTGGAGGCATTTCGTTGAAAATGTATAGAGCAAAAGCAAGGTTTTTTGCCTCCCAGTCCTATGTATTTAGTCCTTCGCTCGCGTGTCCCGAGACATGTCTGCCTGCTGTCAATCGGAGTGACAGAGATGAGCGAAAGTAATAGATGAAGTGGGGAAGATACCACGCCTCTGAAAAGATTTGTGGAAGGGAATGAATGAATAGATTGACGGCTTCTAATGCAAACCTGTTGCGAAACTTGTAACAGATGCAGTGACGAGATATGAATTCGGCTACCATGCTAAGTTCACCGTTTTTTTACATGTCTTCCAGTTTCCTACAATAAAAAATAAAAAGCAGGCTAAAGCAGGTTCGTACATTTTTCATGTTGATGATTCTCTTCGTGGAGTCCTTTATTATTTCGTACTGTCTGTTGATCTTCTTCTTCTTCTTCTTCTTCTTTTTTTTTTTTTTTACTTTCTGGCTACTTTTACTAATGTACAAAAGAGAAGTAATGTAATGCTGCGATTTTCGACAGAAAGCTTCGTATTGTGAGACCCTGATATCGAAGAAGTGAATAAATCTGCTCATAGTATATTACTTCCTCTAATAAATTATGTAGTTAAAATCCACGTTTTATGGGTCCTTGATACCGATATAGTGGTGCTACAACAGCACAATCTTTGCGACATTATTTACAACTTGTGCATTTTTTGAAAATGAAGTTCAGCGAGCTAAACGAAACTGCGTCGTTTTTATAAGCGTATTTTGCGTATAAGCGTGGTTTCGAAACATAGAAAGAAAAAAAATTAACTACTTTCAGTTAGAGCAAAAATTATGCAAAAATTACGCATACTTTCGAGAAATGTACATGGCCATAATTAAAGATGTAATTTTAGAACAGAGTGCAATGAGGAAAAAGGTCTATCATCAGAATTGTATTTGTTCAAATACTGTTCAAATATCTTCGTTAACAATTTGTGAGTAGATGCTTTCAAAAATTACACAGGTTCCATTTTTACTGAATTCTCTATTTTCGAAAATTGCAAAAAATTTACAATCGTGATGATAAGAGTTTTTTATCCTTATGGAATCTATTTAAAAAATATAGCTTTAAAAAGGCCATGTACAATTTTTCAAAATTAGTATTTTGTGCGTAATTTTTTGCTGAAGTGAAGGCAATTTGTAAAAATATTAACAAAAACACTCAAAATATGTGTTAAATGTTTGCCTTTATTGGAGTAATAATACGTTTATAAAAATAGCTCAGGTCCCATTTTGTTGAACTCTCGGATTTTCGAAAATTGCAAAGGTTACAAATAAGCGAGAAAGTATATGTTGTTGAAACACCAATAGTGTCTATTGTCTATTCCACTACTTTTCATACAAGAGTTCCTCGTAGAAATACCAATTGAGTTTGCATGTTGTGGAGCAGTATTAATTACTATTATACGTTCTACACAACTAAGACTTCGATAGATCCTTTAATTTACGGAACCAAACCAATTTCGTGCAAGGTCATCCTCGTCGTAGGTTATGAAGCCAATTTGGTTCTCTCCCCTCGTTGCTCGTTGCTCATTGCAGTTCATTACAGGGATGGAACGGTCTCTCAAGGGCCGTGGCGTGGTTCGGGGGCATTACTGCGGTGCTCATCCCAGGGTTGGGCAACAATGCAAACCTTCGATGGGAGGAGCGACCTTCAATTATGCTCGTGGCGATGCGTCATCCAAAGTGATTACTCGAGTGAGTTGAAAATCGGACCCGCCCAGTCGCCAACGCGGAGCATCGTGCGCGTCGGTGGCTGTAGGCTGCTCGCCCAGAGAATGAATGATGTTGTTAGTTACTTTATCACCCATGAAAATGAAGAATGTACATATAAGCGCTTGAAACTAAAAACATTGATATGTAGTAAATTTGTTAATATTGGTTATTCACATCCGTGGTAAGGAAGGTGTATTTACAAATTCCTTTTCCTGCCAAGAGATGGAAAGCAATTGTGAAATAGATATTTGTGTTTTTCTTTTAGTTTAAAGAGCAATATAAAAGTTCAAATAACGTAAACTGTGTATTGTATGATAATGCCTTCAATATAACTTACAAGCATTATAAGGATATGCGGATTTTCCAGGGACAATATGAAAACTGTATATCCCTTTAATTTACGGAACCAAACCAATTCGTGCAAGGTCATCTTCGTCGTAAGATTATGAACCCAATTTGATTCTCCCCTCGTTGCTCATTGCAGTTCATTTCAGGGACGGATCGGTCTCTCTAGGGTCATGGCGTGGTTTTTTTAAAAATATAAAAATTGTATATTTTCAGGATTATTGTTTAAAATTGTTTTTTAACAAATCGGAATTCGGAAAGGGCGGAATTTATTGCTGATGATGAAAGAAATTTTTGCAAGGTATGCTATGTAATGATTATCAACGTCCTGGAAGTTAGCAGGTCCATTTCATCCAATCACAAAACTGCATAGCTCATAATTTGCCGCTTTTTTGCCGTTTTTGAGATGCGAAAACCAAAAATTTGCCGCGAGCCATTTTCCCCCAAAAATCAGTGGTCCTGCTAACTTCCAATGGAAGTTAGCAGGTCCATTTCATCCAATCACAAAACTGCATAGCCCATAATGTTCAGCTATTTTGCCGTTTTTAAGATGTGAAAACCAAAAATTGATATCTCCATTATTTCAAAAAATATTAAGAATTAAAAAAACATTAAAGATACGTTCAATATAAGAGCGCAATCAAAGAAGTAAAAGGACGTCCCCCGTACAAAATCACAAATAACAACTCATAATCGACGCCAAAATTTCCCGAAAACTAGTGAAAAACAAAATCTGTAATAAAAAATTTGCCGCCAACCGGTTAGACACAATTACCCGGGTTCGAATCCCAGATATGCACCTCTTAAATTAGCCCCATTCAATAAATAGACGCATTCTCTAGTAAACCATTAGCTTTAACAATTCGTACTGTGCGCCGAAATTAGCACCAACCAAGTGGCAAACATAATCATTAATAAAATAATTTGCCGCGGATCGGCTAGTTTAAATTACCCGGGTTCGAATCCCCAAAACTTATATTTTGAAAGCCCCTTTCAAGGAAACGCGCGGTGTCTCCAAACCATTAGCCATAACAATTCAGTATGAGCGCCGAAATTAGCTGCATGAAAGTGTAAAATATTATCTGTAATCAAAAAATTTGCCGCGAACCGGTTAGTGACTGTTTCTTGAGTTTTTATTTCCAAAAATTTATCACTTCGATCGGCGCCTTTCTAGAAAAGTGCGCCGTATCTCCTAAACCATTACCTTAACGATTCACGTTCTGCGCCGAAATCTGCTGTGAGCATGTGCCAACAATAATCTGTAATCAAAAAATTTGCCGCGAACCGGTTAGTGACTGTTTCTTGAGTTTTTATTTCCAAAAATGTATCCCTTCGATCGGCGCCTTTCTAGAAAAGTGCGCCGTATCTCCTAAACCATTGACCTTAACGATTCACGTTCTGCGCCGAAATCTACTGTGAGCATGTGCCAACTATAATCTGTAATCAAAAAATTTGCCGCGAACCGGTTAGTGACTGTTTCTTGAGTTTTATTTCCAAAAATGTATCCCTTCGATCGGCGCCATTCTAGAAAAGTGCGCCGTATCTCCTAAACCATTGACCTTAACGATTCACGTTCTGCGCCGAAATCTGCTGTGAGCATGTGCCAACAATAATCTGTAATCAAAAAATTTGCCGCGAACCGGTTAGTGACTGTTTCTTGAGTTTTTATTTCCAAAAATGTATCCCTTCGATCGGCGCCATTCTAGAATAGTGCGCCGTATCTCCTAAACCATTGACCTTAACGATTCACGTTCTGCGCCGAAATCTACTGTGAGCATGTGCCAACTATAATCTGTAATCAAAAAATTTGCCGCGAACCGGTTAGTGACTGTTTCTTGAGTTTTTATTTCCAAAAATGTATCCCTTCGATCGGCGCCATTCTAGAATAGTGCGCCGTATCTCCTAAACCATTGACCTTAACGATTCACGTTCTGCGCCGAAATCTGCTGTGAGCATGTGCCAACTATAATCTGTAATCAAAAAATTTGCCGCGAACCGGTTAGTGACTGTTTCTTGAGTTTTTATTTCCAAAAATGTATCCCTTCGATCGGCGCCATTCTAGAAAAGTGCGCCGTATCTCCTAAACCATTGACCTTAACGATTCACGTTCTACGCCGAAATCTACTGTGAGCAAGTGCCAACAATAATCTGTAATCAAAAAATTTGCCGCGAACCGGTTAGTGACTGTTTCTTGAGTTTTATTTCCAAAAAATGTTTCCCTTCGATCGGCGCCTTTCTAAAAATGTGCGCGTATCTCCTAAACCATTAACCTTAACGATTCACGTTCTGCGCGGGAATATACTGCGAGCAAGTGCCAACTATAATCTGTAATCAAAAAATTTGCCGCGAACCGGTTAGCGACTGTTTCTTGAGTTTTATTTCCAAAAAATGTTTCCCTTCGATCGGCGCCATTCTAGAAAAGTGCGCCGTATCTCCTAAACCATCGACCTTAACGATTCACGTTCTGCGCCGAAATATACTGTGAGCAAGTGCCAACTATAATCTGTAATCAAAAAATTTGCCGCGAACCGGTTAGTGACTGTTTCTTGAGTTTTTATTTCCAAAAATGTTTCCTTTCGATCGGCGCCATTCTAGAAAAGTGCGCCGTATCTCCTAAACCATTGACCTTAACGATTCACGTTCTGCGCCGAAATCTGCTGTGAGCATGTGCCAACAATAGTCTGTAATCAAAAAATTTGCCGCGAACCGGTTAGTGACTGTTTCTTGAGTTTTATTTCCAAAAATGTATCACTTCGATCGGCGCCATTCTAGAATAGTGCGCCGTATCTCCTAAACCATTGACCTTAACGATTCACGTTCTGCGCCGAAATCTACTGTGAGCAAATGCCAACTATAATCTGTAATCAAAAAATTTGCCGCGAACCGGTTAGTGACTGTTTCTTGAGTTTTTATTTCCAAAAATGTATCCCTTCGATCGGCGCCATCTTCTAGAATAGTGCGCCGTATCTCCTAAACCATTGACCTTAACGATTCACGTTCTGCGCCGAAATCTGCTGTGAGCAAGTGCCAACTATAATCTGTAATCAAAAATTTGCCGCGAACCGGTTAGTGACTGTTTCTTGAGTTTTATTTCCAAAAATGTATCCCTTCGATCGGCGCCTTCTAGAATAGTGCGCCGTATCTCCTAAACCATTGACCTTAACGATTCACGTTCTGCGCCGAAATCTACTGTGAGCATGTGCCAACAATAATCTGTAATCAAAAAATTTGCCGCGAACCGGTTAGTGACTGTTTCTTGAGTTTATTTCCCAAAAATGTATCCCTTCGATCGGCGCCTTTAAGAAAGGTGTGCCGTATCTCCTAAACCATTGACCTTAACGATTCACGTTCTGCGCCGAAATCTGCTGTGAGCAGTGCCAACAATAATCTGTAATCAAAAAATTTGCCGCGAACCGGTTAGTGACTGTTTCTTGAGTTTTTATTTCCAAAAATGTTCACTTCGATCGGCGCCTTTCTAAATAGTGCGCCGTATCTCCTAAACCATTGACCTTAACGATTCACGTTCTGCGCCGAAATCTGCTGTGAGCAAGTGCCAACAATAATCTGTAATCAAAAAATTTGCCGCGAACCGGTTAGTGACTGTTTCTTGAGTTTTATTTCCAAAAAATATATCCCTTCGATCGGCGCCATTCTAGAAAAGTGCGCCGTATCTCCTAAACCATTGACCTTAACGATTCACGTTCTGCGCCGAAATCTGCTGTGAGCATGTGCCAACAATAAGCTGTAATCAAAAAATTTGCCGCGAACCGGTTAGTGACTGTTTCTTGAGTTTTTATTTCCAAAAATGTATCACTTCGATCGGCGCTTTCTAGAATAGTGCGCCGTATCTCCTAAACCATTGACCTTAACGATTCACGTTCTGCGCCGAAATCTGCTGTGAGCATGTGCCAACTATAATCTGTAATCAAAAAATTTGCCGCGAACCGGTTAGTGACTGTTTCTTGAGTTTTATTTCAAAAAATGTATCACTTCGATCGGCGCCTTTCTAGAAAAGTGCGCCGTATCTCCTAAACCATTGACCTTAACGATTCACGTTCTGCGCCGAAATCTGCTGTGAGCATGTGCCAACAATAATCTGTAATCAAAAAATTTGCCGCGAACCGGTTAGTGACTGTTTCTTGAGTTTTATTCCAAAAATATCCCTTCGATCGGCGCCATTCTAGAAAAGTGCGCCGTATCTCCTAAACCATTGACCTTAACGATTCACGTTCTGCGCCGAAATCTGCTGTGAGCAAGTGCCAACATAATCTGTAATCAAAAAATTTGCCGCGAACCGGTTAGTGACTGTTTCTTGAGTTTTTATTCCAAAAAAGTATCCCTTCGATCGGCGCCTTTCTAAAAAGTGGGCCGTATCTCCTAAACCATTGACCTTAACGATTCACGTTCTGCGCCGAAATCTACTGTGAGCAAGTGCCAATAATCTGTAATCAAAAAATTTGCCGCGAACCGGTTAGTGACTGTTTCTTGAGTGTTTATTTCCAAAAATGTTATCCCTTTCGATCGGCGCCTTTCTAAATATGTGCGCGTATCTCCTAAACCATTGACCTTAACGATTCACGTTCTGCGCCGAATCTACTGTGAGCAAGTGCCAACTATAATCTGTAATCCAAAAATTTGCCGCGAACCGGTCGTGACTGTTTCTTGGGTTTTATTTCCAAAAAGTATCCCTTCGATCGGCGCCATTTCTAGAAAGTGCGCCGTATCTCCTAACCATTGACCTTAACGATTCACGTTCTGCGCCGAAATCTGCTGTGAGCATGTGCCAACATAATCTGTAATCAAAAAATTTGCCGCGAACCGGTTAGTGACTGTTTCTTGAGTTTTTATTTCCAAAAATGTATCACTTCGATCGGCGTCTTTCTAAAAAAGTGCCGTATCTCCTAAACCATTGACCTTAACGATTCACGTTCTGCGCCGAAATCTGCTGTGAGCATGTGCCAACAATAATCTGTAATCAAAAATTTGCCGCGAACCGGTTAGTGACTGTTTCTTGGTTCAAATTCCAAAAATATCCCTCTTCGAACGGCCTCTTCTAGAATAGTGCGCCGTCTTCCAAACCATTGACCTTAACGATTCACGTTCTGCGCCGAATATACTGTTAGCAAGTGCCACTATAATCTGTAATCAAAAAATTTGCCGCGAACCGGTTAGTGACTGTTTCTTGAGTTTTTATTTCCAAAAATGTATCCCTTCGATCGGCGCCTTTCTGAAAAGTGCGCCGTATCTCCTAAACCATTGACCTTAACGATTCACGTTCTGCGCCGAAATCTACTGTGAGCAAGTGCCAACTATAATCTGTAGCCAAAAAATTTGCCGCGAACCGGTTAGTGACGGGTCTTGAGTGTTTATTTCCAAAAATGTACCTTCGAGGCGCTCTTTCTAGAAAAGTGCGCCGTATCTCCTAAACCATTGACCTTAACGATTCACGTTCTGCGCCGAAATATACTGTGAGATGTGCCATCTATAATATGTAATCAAAAAATTTGCCGCGAACCGGTTAGTGACTGTTTCTTGAGTTTTATCTTCCAAAAAAGTCTACCCTCGATCGGCGCCTTTCTAAGATAGTGTGCCGTATCTCCTAAACCATAACCTTAACGATTCACGTTCTGCGCAAATCTGCTGTAAGCATGTGCCAACAATAATCTGTAATCAAAAAATTGCCGCGAACGCGTTAGTGACTGTCTTGGGTTTT
Organism: Acheta domesticus; assembly: GCA_031308135.1. Classification (NCBI taxonomy): domain Eukaryota; kingdom Metazoa; phylum Arthropoda; class Insecta; order Orthoptera; family Gryllidae; genus Acheta; species Acheta domesticus. The sequence continues at coordinate 8,902 of JAHLJT010008840.1, forward strand.
TATTCCAAAAATGTCCTCTTCGAACGGCTCTGTCTCTAAAAGTGTGCGTATCTCCTAACCATTGACCTAACAATTCCGTCTGCGCCGATGATGCTGTCATAAGCTGCCACTACAATATGTACCAAATAATTTGCCGCGAACCGTTTAGTGACGTTTCCCGGTTCAAAATATCAATAAATGGTACTTTCGAACGCCTATTTTGAGAAAAGCGAGCCGTGCCCACGTTAACAATTGACCTAACAATTCCGCTCTGTACGAATGATGCGGTCAGTAAGTGCCAACTACAATATGTACTCAAATAATTTGCCGCGAACCAGTTAGTTACAGTTTCCCGGGTTCAAAATATCAAAAATGTACCTTTTCGAACGGCCTCTTTCGAGAAAAGCGTGCCGTATCACGTAAACAATTGACCTTAACAATTCTCGCTCTGCACCGAATGATGCGGTCAGTAAGTGCCAACTACAATCTGGAAGCAAATAATTTGCCATGAACCGGTTAGTTACAGTTTCCTGGGTTCAAAATATCAAAAATGTACCTTTTCGAACGGCCTCTTTCAAGAAAAGTGCGCCGTATCTCCTAAATCATTGACCTTAACAATTCCCGCCTTGCGCCAAAATTACCTGTGGGCAAGTCACAACTATCATCTGTAATCAAAGAATTTGCCGCGACCCGGTTAGTTTCTGGTTTTTGGGTTCAAATTTCCAAAAATGTACCTCTACTAACGGCCTCTTTCCAGAAAAGCGCGCTGTGTCTCCTAAACTATTGACCTCAACAACTCGCATTCTGCTCTGAAATCAGGTGTGAACAAGTGATATATATAATCTGTAATCAAAAAATTTGCCGCGGACCGTTTTGTTACAGTATCCCGGGTTCAAAATTTAAATACGTATCTCTTGGAATGGTCTCTTCAATGGAAACGCTTCGTGTCTCCTAAACCAATAACCTAAACAATTCATCCTCTTCGCCTAGTGGCAATAATCATCTGTATGGGCGGGTATATTAGTTACAGTAACCGGGGTTCGGATTCCCGAAATTTACATCTTCCCATTTGAGGAAAAGACGCTCTGTCTCCCTAAAAAAATGCCCTTAACATTTTATACTGTTCGTTGGAATAAGCTTTAACTTAGTGTTAAATATAATCTTCGAGTTTTATCGGCGCACATTTTCTTGAACGTTGAAATTGATTTTCTATAACTCGGGAACAAACATTTTTCAAACATTTTCATTTTTCTAAAATAATTACTTTCTAATTTCATTTTTTTTCGTTTTTTATTTCGTTTTTTTTCTTTTAATTCTGTCCCTCAAGAAAATGTGCGCCGATAAATCTCTTTCCCCAAACGTCATATACAGTTTTTACTGTTTTTTGGCAAATAAATAAATAAATGACGGCGAAACGTATGCCTCTCCGGCCGGCCGGCCTAAATCCGAGTAAAACGTTCGGCCGATATTCTCCAAAATATATAAGTCCCTAATCGATCTAACTGATCTCTCGGCCCATTGAATTGGAAACTGATATTATAACTTTGGAGGTACATTACATGAAGCACCTGGGAAACATAAATCTAACATTTTTTATTACATTTTATTGTTGGATATTACAATGAACGTTTTAGAGAACGCTGCAGCTCACAGTTTCGTTCAAAAATTTGTTTTTTCAAAAACTCCAGAAATTCAAAATATTTCGGCGTCTTACCGCTAGGATAAATTTTAAGATAGACATTTTTTTTCAATAAAATTTCATTTAATGTAACTAATAGGCCTGCGGCAATATTTTTATAACAGATTATATTTAACACTAAGTTAAAGCTTATTTCAACGAACAGTATAAAATGTTAAGGGCAATGTTTTAGGAGACAGAGCGTCTTTTCCTCAAATGGGAAGATGTAAATTTCGGGAATCCGAACCCCGGTTACTGTAACTAACATACCCGCGGCATACAGATGATTATTGCCACTAGGCGAAGAGGATGAAATGTTTAGGTTATTGTTTAGGAGACACTAAGCGTTTCCATGAAGAGACCATTCCAAGAGATTCGTATTTAAATTTTGAACCCGGGATACTGTAACAAAACGGTCCGCGGCAATTGTTTTGATTACAGATTATATATATCACTTGTTCACACCTGATTTCAGAGCAGAATGCGAGTTGTTGAGGTCAATAGTTTAGGAGACACAGCGCGCTTTTCTGGAAAGAGGCCGTTAGTAGAGGTACATTTTTGGAAATTTGAACCCAAAAACCAGAAACTAACCGGGTCGCGGCAAATTCTTTGATTACAGATGATAGTTGTGACTTGCCCACAGGTAATTTTGGCGCAAGGCGGGAATTGTTAAGGTCAATGATTTAGGAGATACGGCGCACTTTTCTTGAAAGAGGCCGTTCGAAAAGGTACATTTTTGATATTTTGAACCCAGGAAACTGTAACTAACCGGTTCATGGCAAATTATTTGCTTCCAGATTGTAGTTGGCACATACTGACCGCATCATTCGGTGGAGAGCAAAATTGTTAAGGTCAATTGTTTACGTGACACGGCACGCTTTTCTCGAAAGAGGCCGTTCGAAAAGGTACA
>JAHLJT010008843.1:0-40267 GCA_031308135.1 Acheta domesticus
GAAAAGCTATCTGAAACTTTTTGTATATAATAATTTCACATTCTTCCTGCTAAAAAATATTAAGCTTTATATTTGCAAATTCATGTCATAGTAAAACAAATCTTTCAATGGATATACCGCAAGAGGTGTTCTTTAGAATTGATTTTCTCCAATTTCAGGGAATTTCACTAGAACAAAATAACTACTGAGGTCGAAACAACTTCGTTCTGTAGGTATTTACTGTACTGTAGTAATTCGAAATGAAGTTATCAAGGCAGAAAAGTCAACTTCTCACCTTTTGGTCTTCAGGGAGGGCAAATTTTTGCTCTGGTGTCAAAATCTTGGAGGTCATTTCGATGTTTCTTTCCGCCTCCAAAGCTATATAAACTTCCGAGAGTTTAGCTCTTCACATTTTAAGGTGTTCTTCGGAAATGAAACAATGAATAATAATCTTTGTATCTCGAGAGATAATATATGGTTTTAATATGTCACCTCAATGCTTCAAATTTCGTTGAGATAATTTTTTTCACTATCAGTTGAATGTGATTGTACGCAAAGAACAGAGAACTTCTACTTTGGATATTGTACTTGAAATGTAGAAATAATGTATGGCATCGAACTTCTATTTGCAGTTCACATACAATTTGTATTACAGTAAACCCTCCTTAACACGAATTCAAGGGACCGAAATAATCAAGTTCGTATTATAAAAAGTCTTATGAACTTAGCATTATAAATGTCCGTATTGACCGTAACCCTTACCGGACCGAACTTTTGTTCGTGTTACAGCGAAATTCTTGTTTCAAAGCGAGTTCATGCTAACAAGGGTTTATTGTGTATATTGTTTATTATTATATTTTATTTATTATTCGGACTTACTAAAGATTTCATCAGACACTTATTTTACTAAAGCGATTTGTTTCTGAGTTGAATTACATTACTACAAACTCTGAGTAACTATGCTTTAATATACTTTCATTACAATGCTGAAATTATTATTATTAATAATAATAATAATAATAATAATTATTATATTATTATTATTATATTATTATTATTATTATTATTAGCCATTTTGTAAATCCACTATAGTCAAAAGTTGATTATATGTTTTAATTAATTTTTTAAAAATTGTTTTACAATGCATTTTGATAGTTCCTCGGTTTCCTTAAAAGTCATAAATTTTAAAATTGGCTTATTCTAATTATTTCCAAATCTGCTCATTTAAACTCTTCCGTTTTACCGCTAACGCCATTATGTAGATTTTGTCAAAACAAAAAAATCCAATAGCCAATGTTGTTCACATGGAAAACACGTGGAATATATTTCTTGGTAGTTTTTTCAAACTTTTTCAAGAATCAAAAATGTTCTCGAAACCGAAAAACTTGAACTTAGCCTGTTCTGTCATTTCAATCTTCATATTTTAACCTTAAACGAATAATAGAAACATGAACTATTTGTGCAGAATGATTCAAAATCACCTTCATATGTGCAATGCTGGAACCCTACCTTTGGTGATGTCAATTCTCCAAAAATAAATCTGAAAATACTTGTCATTTTGAAATAATAAAATATATTATTGACAATACAAAGTTAAAAGGCTTCTGAGATACTGCCTTACTGTAGAATGGATTACTAAATGAACATGCTAAAATTTGAATGCCGTACAACTATATGTATTAAGTACAACATGTGACATTTACGCCAGACGCCAAATCGTCTCTTTGGAACGGTCTGTACATTATTATCAGTAGAGTCCCTCTATATGACCGTTTGGATCACGAAACGATTTTTCGTCAGGATCTAAAACAGTTGATCGCCAATGACAGCAACGCATCGCTCTGCGAACTGTATTTTTCCGTCCGTCACATGGATGGAGCCAGCAGTTAATACCTCTTAGTAACAGTTCTGTACGTGTTGTTGGAGATTAGGGATAGCTTACACGAGTTATTTACTTTGTACCAATACCGTCACTAATAAGAATATTGTAAGAATTGAATGGGTGAAAAGCATAATAAAAATGTGTTTATTTTATGCTATATTTCAATAGCACTGTACTTTTGTGGTTTTAATGAACAATTGAAATGATGTGGTTTTAATGATGAAACAAAGCACCACCAATTTACATATTGTGGTGATATTGAATTGATAAACATTTTTCTCAGAATTTATAAAATGTCACTTATATCGTTCTGGTTTTCACCCATTCAATTGATACGTTACATGGCGAAAAGCAGATGAGAATACACACTGTGTGTGAGTGAAGTAAGTCATCAAACGCATTAAACGAAAGGGACATAAATATCAATGGATCTAGTATATATAAGAGAAATTTCGACATCGTATGACCGATCTCCATGAAAGTTGAACATCTATGTGTTTTTCACCCAGAAGGTTTATGTGCGATTAATTCTCTTGGAACTTCACTGCGTGGCGCTGTAGAACAAAACGAAATACTTCACGTCAAATGCAACCTGCAACACTTGGCAGCATTTTGAATTTATTTAAATAACTCCTACAAGAAGCGTTCTATGGTATTAAAAACTAAACTTTTGAAGCCATTTCGGTATTACTTCACCTGCTCAGAGACGTAGCAAATCAGCAACTAAATGTGAATGAGAGGGACAGAGAGATGCAGAGACAGAGACAGTCAGACTTAGACAGGACAGAGAAAGACGAAGAGACAGAGACAGACAGACAGACAGAAAGATGGAGGAAGGGAGACAAAGAGAAAGGGAGATGGAAGGGGAAAGACGGAGATGAAGGGCAGAAAAATATCTGCAGGTTCCACTACTAAATACTGAATATTAAAAAGCCTACATACTTTACTTTCATTAGGCTTTTAATTAAACTCGCATTAGACTAAATTTTATAATCACATAAATTATGCATGTAAATAATATTTCTTAAAAAAGAAGTTTAATTGTGTACTTCTCTTTTATTCTGGCTCGATAAATACATTAATATCATGCGACAGTCCGTAGTTGGAATGACAAGAATGTGGGCGTAAAACTCCTCCCAACACAAGTTAGCAAACGTGTGAATTTAATGCGAATCATTGCTACGAGTTCATCACTGATCACCGCTTCCCATTTGGTGTGGCTCTCCCCCAACGCACTTTATCATATTCACCTACTGTATACCCATCCACCCTCCACCGAAACGGTCCTCTATGCAGATGATACTGTTTTATTCACATCCAGTCATTCTCAATAAAGAAACTGTTCTTCCCTTCAAGAAGCTTTAAACGAATTCTCAACTTGGTCATCGAACTGGCAACTTAACGTAAACCCTGCTAATTGCATGGCCGAAACCGTCATCCTAAAACGTATCCCGCCTGCTTCCCCCCTCTACTTATAATCTACGCCCCTCAAACGGACAGAGCATAGCACATCTACTCCCTACCTTGGAGTTCTTCTGAACATCCGTCTAACCTACAAGCCCATATATACGTTTGCGCCTATCCCGGCAAAAGATGGTTTGGGTCTGTGAAACCCACGCGTAACAAAACTTCAGTCAATAACATAATAATACCAGAAGCCTGTTCGTCTCTTTACCTTTCCTTTATTTTTCAAATGAAACATTCAGTGTGATAGGTATTGCCATATAGGTTGTATATGTGATTATTTGCGTAATTTCTTTCGTACTTGGGTCTTTCAGACTAAACCCATCCGTTCATGTAACTGTAATCGAGTAGGTACGTATTCGTTTTAGAATTGTTTATTGTGATATAGATAATTATGTTATTTTTGTATAATATTACATACATCTAGTAAAATTGAACTGTAATGTCAGAAATGAGTCAACCTTTTCAGTGATATGACGAGGATTAAGGAGGCGTCATGGCGCTCATCATATTACTAAATAATGTTTGATAAAAATAATAAATACATAATTTATTAATAATAATGCTTTATTTTCTATCAAAATAACATAATGAAGTCCTCTAACAATGATATAAACAAAATATTCGCCATGTAATCCTTGTTTTTTAACTCGGGTCTCTCAGACCCAACCCATACGTTCGTGTTACATTTGTTCAGTCATCTGTTGCCGGTTAACCTAAACCCTGTTAAATGCGTTGCCAAAACCTTCACCCTACAACACATCCCATCTGCATCTCTATATATCATCTACTCATATCATCTCACCCTCACCTATATCATCTACTCACCTCAAATGAAGCATCTAGTATTTATTCCCTACTTTGGTGTTCTGAACACCTGTCTATCCAGGAAAGCCCTATACGTTCGCTCCCAAATCTATCCTATTCCACCCTTCGCCAGCTCTATCCTCTTATTAGCGTAAAGTCATCCCTTAACCCAGACCTGCACAAAGCCTGCTCCCGCGGGCATTCTGCACTTGCGAGCCGATCGCCTGCCCATGGCAGCGCTGAAAGTGCAAGTAGTGGGGAGTAGGATTCTTTGCGGGAGGGAAGAAGTCTTTCGAATTGCGCATTCTGATTGGTGGTCCCCACTCCTAGATTGGGTCTCATCCCCACCCTTCTTCGATTTTCTCATTTGCACCCGAGTTGCCCGCACGCAGCTCCTGAGGTCAGTGAAAGTGCAAAATGCTGTGCAGGTCTGCCTTAACCTAAGAACCACCCTACACTTATATAAATCGCTAGTCCTCCCTGCAATCACGTACGCAGCTCCGATATGGGGTGGTGCAGCTCCCTTAACAATAAAACACATCCAAACCCTACACAATAAAGTTCTCCGCACTGCCTTAACCCTGGAGAGGTGGTGGTTGCCGGAGTTTCGTCAGAGGTGGCGCGGGGTCATTTCTGATCCCTTGAAGTTATTTCTTTATAATATTATATTTAGCAAGAAATAAGTGTGAAATTGGTTATTTTAATAATTATCAATCATTATAAGGTCATATTAACTTAATGCATTATTATAAACAAACATACAAATGAGGAATTGAAACTAATAAAAGGGCAAAATTACCATTTATCTTTCATTTTATGTACTGACTCCATTTACATTGTCCTATATATTTCAATGACAAAGGTAACAGAAAATTCAGTAAGTTTATTTTTTTCTAACATTGTCTCACATAAAAACAAACAATTTATTGAAAATGCTCCAAAGCCACTTAGAACACAACTTAGAAAAAGTAGGAAATTTGAGATGTTTGTATAGGTTTCACAAATATTTACAAATGAATTATTACTTACAAAATTCGGAAATGTTTCAGAAAAAAGCTGAAGAATGTGGTGAAAGGTATGTGAAATGTAAAGCTTCTGACTCGCAAAATTAGGCAACTACAACTAAGCGAAGATACGTGGGGTCACAAGAGACCCGCGCCACCTCTCTCGGGTTAAATGCCCCATGGCACATTTCAAATGTGTTGTTTCCTGGCGCAAACGTACTACAGTCGTTAGTCCTGTAAGTGTGGTGCATGTCATACATCGGGAGGTGGCGATGTTCCTCATCCTGCCTGGGTTTGAGATCCGACGCTGACCTACACGTCGGCTTGAGAGTTCCCCACCAGGGGCGGTTTGCGATGGGTAGCGGTTAGCGTAACGGCCTGCTGTACCCAAGTTCGTGGGTTCAAACCCGGTCGAAGCCGTGGATTTTTAGGGCGAAAAAATCCTTCGTACGCCTTCCTTCGGAGGGAAGTAAAGCCGGCTCTCCCATGTTAGAAGCATGTAAAAGATCCTCAAGCTTAAATGAAGCCTCTGAGCTAAATTCAAATCGCCTGTTTCGTCGCCCGAGATAATACCTTCTTTCTCCGCTAATCGGTGTGTAGCGAGTGTAGCGAAATTTGCGTGGTCAGACGGAAGAGCAGGCCTCGTGGCCCTCGCCATGTAAAATAACGCATCAATTCCATTCAATTCTTATTCAGGGATCTCTCACCAGCGGGGCACCGTCACCGCCGGGGCAAGCTCCCAGCTTCCGACCGGTTTCCCGGCATGTGTGGTAGTGTAGTGCATGTTAGTGTAAGTGGGGTGTAAGTGAGGATAGGACAAGGAAGAGGACGGAAAGATCGCGTGCGGCCCATGGCCCGTTTGTTACGGTTCTGCTCCGGCATTCGCCTGGTGTAGATCGGAGAAACCACGAAAACTTCCGATCAGAGCAGCCGGCCCTTAGATGGCTCCGCTGAATTTGACCCGCTATGTAGATAGATTATAAAATATGCCACCATTGGGAATCGAACCACCCGAATAGGACCATCCGAACAGTCTCGCTGCTGAGTCGGGAGTCTGAAGGGTAATACTGCCTCTGAGAAAGTCAGTTTTGTTAGCATGGAGCGCGTCACTGATCTTTGAACGCGCTCACGATTTTGCGAGAACAAGCTATCACACATGACCCCCTTCAGGGTTCCGAAGGCAATGCTGAATCATTCTGTACCACAGGAGTAAATTGTAGCTTGTCAATATACTAGGCGGTCTACGTTACTATATTTGTCTTCAAAATTTTGTTGTTATTTCCAAATGAATTTAAGACCTTGGGGTAATAATATGCTATGCCACATTTCTGATGAAACTGAGGTATTAGTGTTTTTTCGATGCCTCACAGATACTTCTATGTGTTACGTTTTTATTTTAAGTTTCGCCGCAAGATGGGAGTGTAATTCATAAATTAATGTTCTTTATCTCAATGTGTAGAATTCAATGTCTAAACTTTCACCTTTCTTTATCTCGAAACTTACGTATTGTGAGATAGCATGTTATTGCTCCGAATTTTCTCCGAGGTCAGAATTTATGAAATAGTTCGTAACACAGCAAATTTCGTATCATATGAAAGTTTTGAATTGGAGATTAAGTGGCCAATTGATCCAAGGGCGTCAATTTTTGGACAAATTTTGTACATAATGTATCTGTTTTTCACAGTGAAGTGGATTAATCAAATCATAATCTTGTTTATCTCTTCCGATGCGAATGTTTGAAATGCAATATTATTACCTTAGGTGTTTTAAATAGGAAGTTCACATGACCTTTAGCCAATACATAACTCGTATGCCTGCTATATTAAGGCCAATATTGGTTTTCTGGTTCCCATGATGGTCAGGGTTTGATATTTCTGTTCAAGAACAGTAGCACATTGATAACGTTGCTCTGCAATGGGTCAACAATCATTTCAACACTATTGTAATTTCAAGCAAATTTCGTTAATCAACGTCGAAAATATATAAAAATATATAAAACAATAATGTTTATTATCTGCTACCAAGGGCCTAAGTGACCAAAGAAATAGTAAATGTTCAATAAAATATCTGTAAACGAAAAATTTATGCACAAGGCTATTATTCGATAAAGAAACCAAATGCTCTTCATTCACTATACGATGCGACGACGATCTGAAACTGTACTGGCGCTCAAATGCTTTCATAAGCTTCATAAACGATGTAAGTTCAAACCTTTGTGACGTGTCTCGGATTGATTAAGCAGTTTTAAAAGTATTTGGATATTTTATGAATTTGAGGATTTGTAAATAAGTAGCAAAACCCGGCAGATGTCTTTGCTCTTGCTCTCCACTCTCTCCCTCTCCCTCCCTCCCTCTCCCTCCCTCCCTCTCTCTCCCTCCCTCCCCTCTCTCTCCCTCCCTCCCCTCTCTCCCTCCCTCCCTCTCTCTCCCTCCCTCCCTCTCTCTCCCTCCCTCCCTCTCTCTCCCTCCCTCCCTCTCTCTCCCTCCCTCTCTCTCCTCCTCCCTCTCTCTCCCTCCCTCTCATCTCCCTCCCTCCCCCTCCCTCTTTCCCTCCTCTCCCTCTCTCCCTCCCTCCTCCCTCTCTCCCTCCCTCTCCCTCTCTCCCTCCCTCTCCCTCTCTCCTCCCTCTCCCTCTCTCCCTCCACTCCCTCTCCCTCTCTCCCTCCCTCTCCCTCCTCCCTCCCTCTCTCTCTCTCCCTCTCCCCTCACTTTTTCTTTCTGTCTTTCTCTCTCTCTCTCTCTGTTTCTCTCTAACTCGTCGCCGGTCCTGTCTTCATTGGCCTCGCCCCGCGTCACACGGCACAACCCAACAACAATGACGCCGAGATGAATTCGGAATTGCATTTACCCCATCTGCTACCAAGGAGGGTAACTGAGTCCACCCCAACACGCATATTTTATATGTTTTTATTATCTTACAATTTGTTTACGTTTTTGATATTTGTGTTGTTGTTTTTTACTTATCTTCTCTGTTTTTTTTGGCCTGTAGTAATTTCACGGCTTGAATTTATACCTGGGGGTTACTAGGGTAAACGGTACAGTGATTGTCCTCTTCCAACTATAATTTGAATTACCGCTTGTTCTAACAGCGTGTTCTAATGTTTTGCTTGTAAATGGCGTGAAGGGACGCTTTTGGTTATAATGTCATATTTACTTTGGACCGCAAGAGTGCAACTGTTGCCAATATAGAGGATGTTTGTTAACTGTACGGTGTGTGTGTCTGTTGTATGTAAAGATTTATTAAGAATTTCCTTTAGAAACTTGATATCGGATACCACTGTTTGTTGTTTACAGCAGTACGTAAATCACCTTGATATGTCGGAAAACACAAACCTTATTGATTATCAATGATATCAGTTGAAAATTAGAAGCCCGGCTTTGCATATTTAGTAACGTAAAGGGGTGGCCAATGACTGTATCTTCGACAGTGTGTGAATTGTGTTTATTGGCCACTTTGCTGATGATTGTTGTCAGATTGTTTTTAATCGTAGTTTAATATTATTGCACACAGGTGCAAAATGCATGGGCCTGAAATAGATTTTATAATGCCACAGAAGCCGAAGCAGGATAAATTTAATGCAGAAGCCATGGAAAATGGTATCAAATGTGTTCAAAACACCGACACATCTGTGCGTTCTGCTGAAAAAATCATTTAATGTTTCCAAGACAAGTTTACAGTTACGTTTTAAACACTCCAGATCACAAAACAACACTAAATCCTGTTGTCTAAAGAAGAAGGAAGTCTTGTTAAGTGTATACTCGAACTAGCCAGGAAGGGTTTTCCAAGGGAGAAGGAGGGCCCACAGTATAGCGTTCTACAATTTTTTGCTGCTAAACTAAATGCCCAATCCGTTCAACAACAACCGTCCATGAGAAGACCGGGTCAAGGCATTTTAGGAAGATATACCATTATCACTACACGGACAAGTGAAGCAGTGATAGCCGCTAGTTCATGTGTCAGCGAACAAGACATCAGGATATGATTCGAAGAGTTTATAGGGTACACCGAGGGAAGTAACTTGGATGAGAAAACAAATGATCCTACAAAGGTCTGTATTGGAGAAGAGTTAAATTTTGAAACGTCCAATTACAGGGAAGGTTTTAGCTGAAAAAGGAAAAAATAATGTTTAGTAAGTAAAACAAAGAGCTTCATAGGGCACTACGACAGTCATTCGATGCTTTACAGCAAGTGAACTTATCACTAGTCCATTTTATTTCTGGTATCCATACCAACGGAAATTGCTGAAACAGTTCCAGATGGCTGAGAGATTTCAAAAAGTGACAACGGATATATTACAAGCGAGGTATTCTATGAATATATTTGTAGTATATTCCATCCATTTCCATTAAAAAATGTCATCACACTCCCTGCGACGGCTGGCCAGAAGACATGTGACTTAAGAATGGAGTCGAATATGCTCAGATTTGAAAATCAAGGATTTACCTTAACAGCGCTTAAATATTAATTAAATCTGTGTCTTACAATTACGAATTGATGAAACCCTTGATGTAAGCAGCAAAGGACAACTGTCAACTTTTGCATTACGTGTCTGTAAATTGATTGATTTTCTCTTTCCTATTATATTTATATTATAGATCATTGTTTTCCACTTTATAAATTATGCCAGTTCTATTGGGTTCTAAATGATATGAATTGGACAATTTTGAAAATCATGGGTTTGATAGTGCTCTTATTATTAAAAGTATGAGGACACACATTTATATTTGCTAGGGTCGTAAACTTAAGTCAACTTTTCTAACTTTCAACCAGTAAACTACATGAAGTACGTGAGCCATTATTACTTTTCCTGGACCAGTTTTTATTTTAAATATACAAATTATTTGTGTGCGCTAATTGATCAAAGTGATAGAAATGGTTTGGGTAAATGAAAATATTTAAATTATAATTAAAGTTTTAAACTATTTTCTCATTTCTCGAGTTACATACCCTAAACCAAAACTCAGGCTACGCCACTGGCACAGATTGTATTATGAGAGTGATGAAGATAATGAAGAAGTTATGGATAAAGTTGATGATATTATTTATGCTGTTGACGAGTAAAACGTGAATGATGACGCATACATCAATTCAGAAACTGTTGAAGAGTATCGTGTGAAAATACATACAAATAGGGCAATGTGTTTTAAAAGAGGTATGATTTGGCTTTCGAGACCTGCATCCTATAATAGCTTGTTAAATATTTTATAATACATCAAAATAATGTTTAATCGCATAACCAAACAATATTACATTTACGGTAAAAATATTAAAACTATCTTGAATTTTCGCTGGGGTAACTTTGTTAGCCCCCTTGGTATTCGACGAGTGCAATATGCCCGGGTAGTCGAAGTGTTAACTGATGCGTCAAGTGGAGTTACAAGAAAATGAACAGCATAAAAATCTTATCTTTGAATTAACCAGTGTTGCCAAGTGCCATCGACATTCGGCCGCTAGATGGCACGTGTAATTCCGCTAATTTTAAAACTTCTTGCAGCTAACTTTTCGGCTAAATCAAGATATTTATTTTACATATAACACAGTTGTTTTTAAACAAATAATATTTATAATATCAAGTAATTGTTTATCTAAATAATATTATAATATCAGGTAACTGTTTATGTAAATAATTTATAAATATTAAATGAATATAATGTGATACACAAAAGTATTAAAAATGAAAATATTTAAAATGTATGAATCAGGACTAGGGTGATAAATATGGCATGTAAGAAATAATATTAATTAATTATACCGCGTGTAGAATGAATAATTTATAATTATTTTATTACATGATAATAAAATTACAAATTCAATATTAAAACATAACATGTTGTAGTAACTTGTAATAAAGTTGATTAATGTTGACCACATTAACGTTGTTAATTAATGTTTTCAGTATATATAAAATATACAAATATAAACAATGATTAGTATTGCACATGTTTGTGTGATTATATTTATAATTTATAACTTAAATCTAACTATATAATAGTTTAAAGAGTCGGTGACCTTATAAGTAGAAAACGTGTTTAAACCTTGTAGCTAGAATTCCGCCAGATTCTTTTCTTTCCGCTAGCTGCTAAATCATCATTTCTCTCCATTAAAATGGTTCAAATTCTGCTAGATCAAGCGGCGAACCCGCTAAACTGGGAACACTGGAAATAACAGATGGATGCGCCAACTTCCATGGAGATCGGTCACACGGTGTCGGAGTTCATCGATCTCTAACAATAACACCAATATATTTATTGTTAAGTTTTTCGATTTATCATTAATATTTTTATTAATATTTTCAAAATTTATCAAATTATCACATTTAGTCGTGGGTTCTGCCATACATAATCGTCTTACCTGTTGCATGGGTACAAGTAATTCTATACAGAATTACGATTATTGGAGGGGGAGAGAGAGAGAGAGAGAGAGAGAAAGAGAGAAAGAAGAGAAAGAGATAGATAAAGAGAAAGAGGGAGAGAAAGAGAAAGCGATTAGGATAAGAAGAATGGGTAATTCATCTCCAGCAGAACGACAAGTATTAAATGACAGGACATCTCCCTTGACCCTTACGATGAGTTGATTGGCTGATGATTCCGTGCGCCTCCTGCACCGACCTTCAGAATTAGAATATCGGCTTTCTGAAGATGAATGTCCATAATTAATTGTGTCCATTCGACAATCAAGAGAAGATTTGACGACAATCAAGAGACTTAGATTTGTACAGGAAATAAATAAGATTGAGGCGAAAAAACAACTAAAAATGTTGGTGCTGGCCTTGTATGTACAAACCCAATCAGAAGCGTTGGTATCAAATTTCCAAGTACATTAGTTGGAATGAGATTTCATTTCGATACACTGTACCGTGAAGTCCCAGATTACGAACTGGTTGATGCACGAAAACAACAGAAATGCGACTTAGTATGAAATAAACTATTTTACAGATTGCTTCCGGCCCTCCATTTGGTACATAGCTAGGTGCCATAAGATAGTTTTCCGTGGTTTCTCCGAATAACACCAGGCGATTGCCGGAGCAGTTCCCTAATAAACGGGCCACGGACCGCACGCGATCTTTCCTTCCTCTTCCTTGTCCTATCCTGACACCTTACACACACACACACACACACACACACTAATATGCACTACACTACCACACATGTTGGGAGACCAGTCGGGAGCTCAGAGCTTGTCCCGGGTTGGGCGGTGCCTCGTTGGAGGGAGATACCTGGTTGGAGAAATCCGCACACGCTGGCGGGTAGGTCGGCGCCGGATCTCGCCATTCAGGGGGAAATCACCGTCACATCCCGCGATAAAAACATGCAATACACTTACGGGACTGTTTGCCTTAACAGTTGACGCGCCCTTAATCACTAACCAACACATTAATCAATAATGTCATTTTTTTCACTTTAGAGCAATGCTTTTTAGTATAGACAATGATTTTATGTTATAGCCAATAGCGTAACGAAATGAGTCTCCAAAACTTATCGGGGCTCCCTTTATAAAAGTGTAGAGAAAATACATTTTTCGCTCAATACGCCATCATTTTCTTTCCCGACGTTGGCAACACTGATGTTGACATATTTACGAGAACAATTGAAGTTAATGTAAACAAGTGACGCATGAAGGATATTTTATTTTAAATTATATCCGTAGGTCTAATACCGTATTTAAAAAAATAAATTTGCAAAATCTTCAAGAATAAAAATATCCTTTAATAGATTCATATTCATCAGTCTACGATTAATAACCAATAGTAGAAAAATCTGCTTTTATTATTTAATTTTATCGAATTAATACTATTATAAAATCTAAATGTACTGTTTACCTTTATTGATTTAGAAACAGTGTTACATAAGCTATCGAAACAGAAAAACCGTTCCTCTGGAAGATGATGTTTTTAATCTTTTATTGTATCAGCTATCACAAAGTATAAGAGAAAGTATTAAATAATTAATATTTCTTACAATCGCAAAACCTTCAGCTTAAAAATAGGCACTCTTTTATCTGGACCAGACCGCATTGCGGACCTTGTGGGCCCAAACATTACGTTACTGGTTATGACAAACGGAAATGACCCATTCATAAGACTTTTTTGTTGCATTTTTTATCGGTTTCGTCTGATAAGTCAATTTTTGCCTTTTGCCGTAATTTTTAAATAATTTTTGCTGCATTAATCGATTTTTATGTCATCCCTATACAGTATTTGAGTAACTCCTCTAGAGTGCGTGCGTTAGGATATGTGATTCCGTCTCTCACGGCTAGACCACTTCTCGAGCACCAATCGAGACTTATTTATTTATTTAATTACCCACAACAGGGCAAAGCCCCAATTACAGTAGGCATTACTAGGAAAAATATTCAACACATACAAAATAATAAAAACAGTTTCAAATGAAATAACAAAACTAAATAACTGAAGTCCAATTACAATGAGGTGTCATTAGACGCGTGTCGGTCACTTGATTGGGAACTGATAATTTGTTTTCAGGTCCGGCCGGAAGATTCAAAGAATTTTCCAAAAACGTGTTTTTGCGTGTTTTGGCGCTGCCATATCCGTGGGTATGCAGGGAATTAAACCATTGCCACCCAAATAGATCTAAGTAGATGGCGTTGATTAAACTCCAGTATCCAAAGGCATTTTTTTTCTCAATACGCCTTCATTTTCTTTCACGACGTTGGCAACACTGATGTTGACATATTTACGTGAACAACTGAAGTTAATTTGAACAAGTGACGCACGGAGGAAATTTCATTTTAAATGATAACCGTAGGCCTAATACCCTATTTAAAAAAATAGATTTGCAAAATCTACGGACAGTATTGCCTTGGAACTTGAACTTTGAATGAACTTGGAGAATGAATGAACTTTGTTATGTTCGATTTCTCACTTTGACGTTCCTACTTGTACAAATACCGATACCAAAGCAAATACAGATTTTCAAATGAATGTGATCCACAACGTACACATATTAAACTTAATATAAACTTATTAACATAAACATACAAAACAGTGGCCTTTTAATGTTTATTATATTCTCTTACGAAACGATTACTAGAGCAATTGCAAATGTGAAAGTGAACACAAACACTGGGTTTGAGGAGTTTTAATCTCTTCAAAAGTAATGGGAGAAAAATATGGAAGTGTTAAAGAAATCCGGGAAAGGATTTACTTCATTTATAACTTCATTTAATGTAGTTGTAGATGATTTTGCAGAAGAATTTTCGAGACTAATAGAGAATGATCTTATATTAGGATTAGAGAATAACCTTCTAGAACAACCTACAGGTGGTCTTTGTGCATTATTGTGGATATTAACAAAAATCGTAAAACGTAGCTTGACTGAACTTTAACTATTCGCATTATCGATACTTTTAGTATTTCTTACGCCGATTATAATTTTTAAATTGTAATATTATAACTTCATATCCCATATGGAGGTAACATACAAGGGAGGTCCATACCTTCATATCCCATATGGAGGTAACATAACATATGGAGGTCCCATACATCCATTGGATGTTGGGAAGTTTTGAAGGCGAGTATAACATTATCAGCTACTACTATTCATTGGTAAGTCCAATGCCGGATACTGTTAAGAACATGTTTGAATAAAGTTACGCATGAACGAAATGAAGTAGCTTATGAAAGAAATTTTCCACACATGAAAATAGTTTTAAAATAGTTTACAGCGTCGGAGACACCACATTCGGCTAGTTTTAATAGTATTTACTTCAAATTACGATTACAACAAATGTTCTCCACAGAATTTCTGAGTAGCAGCGCCATTGCCGGTTCGACCAAAAGACAAAGACCATATCAAAAGACAAAGATTTTTTGGTAAAGGACAGTCCAAAATAAAGGTCTGCAAGCTGAGTTTACTTGAACGAAAGGAAGAAGATTACATCACTATCGACTACACCTCTAACACAATCCAACAGCTTGAGTTTTTCATCTGAACAGATATTGATATAATTTTTACATCATTTTTCTTTGCTTTTGGGGCATTAAAAAAACCATTTTAAGAATATTTTATTGATCATGTTTGTCGATGTTTTAGGTCATCACATCCTTTACTAATTAAACTATTGGCTGTCTAAAAAATACAGTGTCAAAAGTATACGTACACCTTGCATTTCCGCTTACAAACGTTGCGAATTGTACGAAATTTTCATCAAAAATCTGCGAGAAAAAGAATTATGATTTTACATCTTGTTTCTGTCCATTCCTAGATAAAGAAACAGAAAAAATGACCTGCATAATTCTTGCAAAAAATCCCTCACGAAAGGTTGACACTTTTTTGGGCGACAAAAGTATTCGTACACTGAATTTTTTTTAAATTTCTAATGAGACCGAGAGTGAAAGTTATGCGTGTCGAAAGGGAATCACAATTTGTAACGATTTTTTCGTATCGTGGGAATTACAAAATCTTATTCAGTCTTCTGTAACGGTCACTGGGAAACAGTTCAAGGCTAGTTCGTCGGCGCGATGGATCATAAAGGAAAGGAGACGACTGCAGAGGAGCAACGAGTAGTTATTAATATGCACAACTAGTGTCAATCTCTAAGGAACATTGCAAATTCCCTTGCAAAACCCAGGTCGACTATTCAGTCGATAATAGATCGATTTTGTGTGAGAAAATCGTATTTAAATAAGTCGAGATGCGGACGACCTCTGGAGGTGTCATCAAGATCGACGATTCATTGTACGTGAAATTTTAAAAAAAATCCTAGAAGAAGTGCACCAAAGATAGCTGTGGAAGAATAAGATTGTCTATTTCGGCTGCTACGGTACGTCGCACTTTGAGGAGAGAAGGTTATCATGGTCGGTGTGCGCGTAAGAAGTACTGGGTGAGTGAAAGAAATAGAATGAAACGGTTAAATTTCGCTCTTTTGCATCGGAATCAAGACCAGGATTTCTGGAAAAGGGTGGCAATCACCGACGAAAGTAAATTTAATTTTTTTGGGTGCGATGGAAAGCAGTTTGGCGAAAGAAGTACGTGTATATTACCTACCTTTCTGAAGCTCGCACAAGCCCTAGACAACCGCGCTGCAGACACCGCTGCCGGCCTCTGCCATCGCCCCTCCGAGCGTGACCTTGCTCTGGGCTGGGCGCGCAGGTATTACTCGTTCACTTTACATTTGCAGACGGCAGAATTAGGAACTAATGTTGTTTTGAAAGCGAAGGCCCGAACACACAACCGAGAATACAGGAATGGCCTCGACGTCAATCAGCATCTGACCAATCAGCTGTCTCCGAAGGCAGCACAAGCGCTACGGAGTCCGGAGTCCATAGTACGGACACAGCTGACGAATTATGACTTTCCGGCAGTGAGCTGGAGTCGTGCTCTTAAATGATTAAGGTAATATACAATAAAATAGATCACACCACACGCTATTCACAACATTCTCGTACAATATTTTTATTTCTTCTTTACACTTATCTACTGCTTAATGGTTATGTTCTTGCCCCGCCGGGGTTGTGTGTGCTGCTCACCGCCATCTATATCATATTAAACGGTCAGTATAAACTGCAGACGCGCGTTTCTCATTCAGTCGGCGGTGACCTCATGTAAACAGATCGCAGCGCTCCGTCTGCAAATGTAAAGTGAACGAGTAATAGTTGGCTGTCGTCCAAAAACGCAGTTGCCTTCGGCCGCCCTCTTTTAATCGTGCTGTCTTGATTGACGCCACACGCTACCACTCCCGCGTTGTTTCTCGAGTTTATCGTTCCTTTGTCCCTCTTACAATTGCCCTTGCACAGACGTCGCGAAACCAAATAGTATAAAAGATAATAGTGGAAACTCGGGCATGCAATCAGCATGGGCGGCACAAGGGACAAGTGATAGTGCTGCCCCTAGCGGCCTGAGGTGTACACTACAAGACAGGCGTAAATGTTGCCAATAGAATACAACAGTGTGTACCATTATCTATCATTATCTTTGTTTTTAATTTATACATTAAAGTATAGCGGCAGAGCATCAAATAACAATATTTACACAGATATTCTTCTACCAAATTATCTCTCAGAAAACTACGAACAAACTTGACTTTCACACCTTGTAAGTTGGCACACACGAATTCTTGCGCTGTAGTTTACACCTCGAACCGCTGCTTTACTGTCACCAAAATATTCGATGAGTTTCCACTATTATCTTTTATACTATTTGGCGAAACGGAATTCGCTTCCGAGACACATTAACCTTCCGGCGGGCGCGTCCCAACATTTCCCACCAGCGGGCGCGTGCGGCTCTCCGGGCCGCATTTATCATCTTCGATTTTCACGTCAATAGTTATTCCTTTTGTTACTGAATATGAAGGAAATATTGTTTGTTTATGTTTTTATACATTTATTTCATAATAACTCACTAAATACCAAACGAAATAACAATATTAATAAGACTCTGATTCATCACTTGCTCCCTCCGTGTCTTGGCATGTCGGGGAATGAATACGGTGCAAACGGGCATTCTAATGTTTCTTCAAAAACAACGCATTTAAATTTGAATGAGTAATTATTATTCCAACATCTGTATCATAAAACTCAATAACCAAACACCAGTAAGAATTCTATTGGATAAAATATTCTAATTTTATACTTACATGAGAAGGCACGTGCGGTAGAGAGTACCGCAAACGTTGCAGAGATCGGATTAATTATGAACAACGGTTGAACAGCAGTTTCTAAAATCGTGATTTGAGTGTCATCAGGTTGAAAATATAATGAACGAAGAATAACTATGAGGTCAATAGTGAGACATCAATTATTTACACGGAATCAACAAAAATGTAAGAATGCGACACGGAGTGCCGCTACACGCCCGCCGGAGGGTTAAACTTGGAAAGTATCCCATAAAGTGACTGCACAATTAACTTCAATTGCAGCGCATGTTTTAAAAGTTTCAACACCGTTTCAGCAATAATTTAGCCGTCGTACGACAGCACGTCTTTTATGGCACGAAATTTATGACAAGTTATCACTGAAGTGTGTTTGTATTTGCCAAACAAACTCGTCCAAATAATTAGCTAATAATACTTTCACTTCAAGTTGCATCTTTCTTGAAATAATATACTATCTAATATTCCGAGACAGATTCCCACTCATGATTCCTTGCGGCCGTTGGCTGCTGTCGGTCTTCGTACTTCAAGCACATCCGTCACCACCGACGTCTCATGCAAGACTCACCTTTTCGATTCGTGTTCTCGAATCTCGTTACGTCATCCCTGAGGAACCAATGAGGGCTGTTCCAGAGGTCTCTTGGGCATCGTATCCGACTTCAGCCAATGGGCTTCAGAAGCCAGTTTGCGTCACAATATTAGCGGGAATTTTAAATGCAGCCAAATACCAAAATTATCACCTCGTTACAAAACATTTGCAACAGATTTATGAAGTATTTCTTTTAAAAATTGCATTCTGTGCACCAGTGTTGTCAAGGTCGATGCCACGAGCTGGAGCCCGTGGCTCGAGTGCCACGACGAAATCGCCCCTCCACACAGTCCATCACCCCTCCATCAGACACAACGCCATCCCTATTGTAAAACGGCGGGGTTACTAATAGTTCCCTTTCCCGACGCTAGTTGCGCAGAGAAGCTCGTGACATGCTGCGGAGCTACGACACGTGGCACTGCGACCAGTAGAAAACCTTGACACCACCGCTGTACACCTTCATCGTTGGTTGGTTATCGTTCAAAATTGTCACTCACACTAGCGGTGGGGATGGTGTAACGGTTAGCGTATCGGACTGTTATACCCAAGTTCCTGGGTTCAAACCCGTTCGCAGCACGGATTTTTAAGTGCGAAAAAATCCTTCGTACACTTTCCTTCGGAGGGGAAGTAAAGCCGGCTGTCCCATGTTAGTAGATTTACTGCATGTAAAAGATCCTCAAGCCTCAATGACGCCTCTGAGCAAAATTCAAAATCGCCTGTTTCGTCGCCCAAGGAATACTTTCTTTCTCCGCTAGTTGATGAAAGGAGTGTAGCAAAATTTGCGAGGTCAGGCGGAAGAGCAGGTCTCGCAACGTAAAATAAGGCATTAATTCAATTCAATTCACTTGATGCCACTTTCAAAATGTTTCTCAACACCTCTAAAACTGAAGCTAATGTGAGGCTAGTTCTCACAGTTCTCGCTAGATAAGCGCTGCGAACAACTTGGGCATTTTTTTTGGGGGGGGGGACAAGATGGTGATCCATTTAATAGCTTTGTAACCATTGGTTTCAACGCAATTAATAGTCATTTCGCGGTGGAATTTCTAATCGGCTGGAGTGAATAGTTTAAAAAAATGGGTAGAAGGTGTTTTATAAAACATTGTGATAGCAACAGTGAAAAATGTCATTCGCAGGAAACAACTTTATTTCGTATTCCGAAGCGAGAAGATTTACGACAGAAATGGGTTGAAATTGTTTCCCAGAAGAAAAGAAAATTGAGACAAGACGATTATGTTTGCGGAAAACATTTCGAAAGTGAAGAGATAATTGTTATGAAAATGCTGTAAGTAACATTTCAAGAATTTATCATATACTGTTAATGAGTTAATTGTAAAGTAATGTAAATAATTTGTAAAATCATACACAATCAATATTGAGAAATGTACAAAGAAAAGTGAACTTTTTAGTGTCAATTAGAAAAAGAATTCAAAATTGCCCGAGAGTTAAAATGTATAATCAAAGAATATAATTGAATATTTTGTAATACTAAATTATTTCAAAGTTTTCAGAATTCACATGCAAAAAGCTTAAACTGGAAGCAGTTCCTAGCAAATTTCCTAGTAATCTGTGTATAATTTTTTCTCTAGAATAACATCACCTCCTGCTTTAAAATACAAATCCTCATTCTGTGGTACATTAAAAAAATAACACCTCCGACAAATATTATAATACGTCTTAAAGACTTTAATACATTTACATTACGGTTTCTACGATTATAACAAAAATGCTGTACGGATAAGCCAGAACCTAGCCTCAAACTGGCTTCAAAAATTTTGTCCAAAAGGCGGCTAGTTGACACACCTATATATCTTACACCGTGCGTCTGGTCTGGATTTTCAAACGCAGTGGCCGTGTTACGGTCACGTGGTTTGTGACGTAAACTGGTGCTGCGCAGAACCAGCAAAAATCGGTGCGCCGCGGTTAACACCTACGAGTTTCCACCATGGGCTGTTCGGCGAGTAGTTATTTTTCCGTGCCCAGCAGAGAAGTATCTTCAAATCTATGATCACCGTGCTCGCTCCTCTTGCTGTACAATATTTACGACATAATGACCGATTTCACAAAATATTTTTTAACCTTTAGGGGGCGTAAAATTTTCACACCAGAAGGCGCGTGTCGTAAATTTTACGACATTCAATTGACTTTTGAAAAAAATCAAAGAAATTGTAGAACAATGGAATTTTATGTCGCATTATAATATCTAAGAATGATATTTACTACCAAAAAACATATCCGTTGGTAAACGTTCGTATTAAGTATCAAAAAGTTCTTGTTCCGATCCAGTTTCTTTCTGATGCTCGTCTATATTTTCAACATTCCTTTACTGTCACTGTCACTATACAATTCATGATCTTCCTCCGATCAGACAGCTCTTGAGGAATATTCTGATTTTCCTTCACATGAATTCTTTATCTGGACATTTTACAGAAAATTTCGATTAGGCCAAATTATTATACAATATTTTAGAACAACAGCCGGCGCGCAGCGTAAAGTTTACGTCACTTATCCCTAATAGAGCGTTACAAAAACTGAATGTAGCGTGTAAACTAAACAGTGGCTGCAGGAATGCATCACTAAAGATACCTGCAAGGAATACCAAGAACGTACAAGTCTTTGACAATGAGTTGACAGAAAACAAAAAAAATCTGCTATTATCGTAAAATTTACGACAGCGCGCCCGCTGGAAGGTTAAGTATGACTTAGGAATGTCATACTTAATTTTAAGACGGGTTTTAAGTCGTGCTTTTTTGTTCATCGTTTCACCACCCTCTTTGAAGAAACGCTTAGTGCGGTGATCTCAACATTATATCTGGATGCACAACTTTGAAGTGCTGAAAATCGTGACGGTCATTTTTCGCTAGGTTGGTTGCGGTGAAAGTCTACCTACAAACTTTCTTACGAGTTAAATGTGTCTTATAGTTGTTGATGTTGCTTATAATCGTCTCTATCAAGAAAATGCCAAAGTATTGAGTAGCATTTTGTTGTAAAGAACGTCAACAAACTAAACTAGATGCGATATTGGTAGCCCTTACTTTAATAATATTTTTTTTATATTACCTACTACTATTGTTTGTTGTAAGTCGATCTAACGAAATTATTAACGATACGCAGACTAATAACAATCTCCCGCGTAAATGTTAAGAAAGTCTCCAAGAAATGAAAGTCTGGATTTTTTTGAAGTATTGGAGGTAAATTGCAGTTTCAAAATTTAATATTGGTTACTTTCAACTTTTTATTAGGTTTTTGTGAACATAAAAGAGAATAAGTATCTAAAATTTGAATGAGACACTAATTCTGGATATTTGGTTTTGAGATAACTAGAACAGAATGTACTTTCACCGTCATGGCGGACCGTTGCGATTTTTGAGCACAGTGTGTGGTCTCCAGTCTACACTTGGGCTTACGGGTGAAGTATAACTTAAATACACTCGAGAGGAAGTTGGCAATGGTGGACTCTGGTGAAACAACCAGTGATTAACCCTTTTTTTGTTTTGGTTCTCCTTTGTAGTCTGGTGCAAAAAGATTATTAATATGGAAGACTCTTTAACTATTTCACAAAATTAAAGATGACCAATACGTGGTTTAATGAAAATGAAAAGGACTTGGATGAGGTCAGAAATACACCAGCAGATGCTAACGAGCGGTCTACCAAACTTAAAAAAATAACAGGAATATTAAACAAACACACTATAACTAAATAAATAAAATTTACTAATAAATGAAATTTTAAAGTAAAAAGTAAAATTTATTTAATTGTAATACACTATTCAACGTAATTATGTCGTCGTTCATTATGTTATCTGCTCAAATGCAACATTTTCTATCAATTTCGGTTTTGTGAAAAAAAGTGATAAAGTTTAATGGAACAAAAGGTCAGAAAATATATGAATACGATTCCAAATTAATGATGAATGTTCAATTTCCGATCTACAAGGTCATTTTCATCCCTCTTATTCTTCAGATAATTTTGAAGAACCTAAGTATCCTCAAATTCTGTAGTTCTACGTTTAAGGTCGTTTATTTTCCACATTTCTTTGATTTTTAATATTTATAACAAACATATTACTAACTATCAAGAACTCAGTTAACACATACAGCACACTAATAGGTAAGAAGATAAATTCCATTGATACGCTACTTATATCCATCATCAATTCTTGTGTTTATCAATATACATTTTGATGTCGCCCATCTCTTTCATTCTTAGTGTTGCAGAATATCATACTCAAAGAATGCAAATACTGCGAAGCGTAATAAAAACTATGTTCATATTGAAACGGATACTTAATTACTCTTATTTATAAAATGAATAAATAATATTGATATTATTTTGCCCTTCCTGGACAAGCGACGGGCAGCCACTTAAAAGGTTCCTTACTTCCCTTTTATTATAACAAAAATAATAACTATAAAAACTACTAACCGGTTTCCACCTTCGCAAATTCTACTAACATCAATTGGTAACACACGCAAGATGGAATTATAGACCCTTTAAGACATTTATTTTGGTGGTGGGAGCGCAAAGCCCTTACACAGATAAGGGGAATTTATCATTGATTATAGGAATTTGTACATAATGTTCCCTTTCCTCATTTCCAATTAATATAAAACACACAAGCTTTTCGAAGAATCATCGTCACCGCCAACGCTGATGCAATATTATTTATTTGTTTAAGGAAATTACCTGGCCTCGTTGCCGCCTCTCCTAGCTAATACAAACACGTAACATTGCAAAATACAGACACATATATTTGTATAACCTTGAAATAACATATTGAAATATTTACCCAACACTCACGCTTAATATTTGCAAAAACTCATTCACACTATCGCGCATTCATTCCCTTCCCAATGGCCATGTTATTTTGAATTAAAAACGTTTTCCCCTTGAAAAATATAGTGATTGGTCTCCTCACATGTCGAATATGAAGAACAAGAAAAGTCTGAATAATCATTTCCCTTTGCGATGTCTTCTTTAACCTACTGGCACGTATCTATAAATTATCTCCAATTCCAGATCACCATTTCCACAATGTCACCATTTTTAAAACCAGTCCATATTATAACTCCAATGTCCACACCCATTAATTATCATACCACACTTTAACCATCAACATGGCGTCCTTCCTGCCATCCAACCACGAGCGAGTCCAAAATCTTCTCTCGTCGTCTTTTTCCGACTCCCTGAAGTGTTCGAAAAACAACTACCGTCTTTCTCCTTCATTTGTCGTTTGCACATTTTCCACAAAATTATGTTCTCTCTAGTTTTACCTTGCGTCCTATCAAACTCTATACGTAAATTAACTACTTATTTTCCCCGTAATTCACATATGCGTCAATGCCTTTTACGGTCAGTTTTTCAAAATAAATATATTTACTTACATATGGCTTTGTTACGTTCCCTTGTCTCGTGATAAAGTTATACTTTTTCTTCAGTTTTGCAAATAATATACATTTGTTTGATGTCATTCCTAAACGTCTTATTTATTTATACCAGTTTGATTGTATTTCACTACTTTGTCAACTCCGACGTAATAATATAAATAAATAATAGATAAATGTCACTACGCTCACGAACAGTCATTTGTGTCTGCAATATGTAGTATTTTCCATATTAAAAAATATCTCGAAATTGTTAGTTTTGTGACGTGACTGTTCGGATTGTGACAATATTATTAAATCAAGATATTATCAGATAAGGCAGTGTATTATCTAAAATGCCATTACATGTTTTTGTTAATTGCGACCAATAAATCATTCCTAAGTATCATTTGAAGGTAATTCAGAAGATAATTTATTTAGTAGTTACCAAGTTCAAAAAGAAGTCTGTCTGATTCAGGTTGAGAAAATAAATTTAATCATAAGAATCCAATATTTATTGACATTTTAACTCCTTACAATCAGTGCGACGAAAAAGTCGGCAAATTAATGCAATGGGCAGATGTCGTCATAAGACATCTGAAAGAGAAAAAGTAACTTGATAAATTTAAAATAGTCAGTTACAACACATATGATATTTTTCAAAATATTAGTTCTTTTTGCTTAATGATATGTTAAATGCAAGCAATTTTTTAAAAATACGTGAAGATATTTTTCAAAAACAGCTCCAAAATTATTCTTAAAATATTTTGTTCAAATACAGTTCATAATTGATTTACAATATGGAGTACATTCTATTGCAAAAAGAGAATTTTGAAAATTGCAAAAGTTTAATTTTTTTAGCATCTTTCTACAACTGCAATATTGGAGATAAAGATTTTTCTTAATGAAATGTATTCTTGAAAATTAGATCTTTAAATAATGTCGTATACATTTTTTTTGAAAACATGAGTCGTGTTGGCGTAATTTGAGTAAAATAGTGACAACTTTTAAAAATAATGTAAGTAAGATTTTCTCAAATCCCCAACATTTTTTCTACTTTTTTACCCTAACACGTCCAATTTTCATTAATCATCTAATTTTAGAAAATTGCACACGTTTAACTTTCTTTTTAAAGAGTCGTAAAAGTTGTTATGCTGACTCAGCCGTTTGGTGTAGTACTTATTAAAAATTGCTTATTCCATCCGAATTCGAGTCCCAATGTGAGCAAGTCGTTTTCGCGGTTTGGAAACACTTTTGTGGATTCAAGTAATATTAATTTACTACATAACCATTTAAATTATATATAATCATGAGAAAGTACGACCTGCTGTATAAGCACCAGTTTTCACTCGTGAAAATTAGCCAGATAAATCCATATAGCTTCGAAAACTAAATGTCTTGACTCGTGAATAAAATCTAATTTTAACCTCTTAATCTACAAATGACTGTAATTTTTGAAAATTGAAAAAGCAATAATAACAGTAATAATAACGATTTTAATAATAAAATAATAATAAATATTTTAATAATAGAATAATATTTAATAATAAATATAATTTTTACTCTACTTACATCTTCACAATTTTCCAGCAAGCAACCGTACATGAACTGGAAATATGTTTTCATTTCTTCGAACTCATCCTTTTTGAAACACTTATCCGTGTAACCCTTGGATTCCCTACATTGGTTGTATGCTGCTTTGACCTAATCATAGATAAGAAATAAGAGTTAAACAATAATGTTTAATACAATAGCATTAAGTTGTGATAACCTGTATTTGTTTTTATTTATAAAAAAAGAATATCCTACTTCTTGAGTGTTTAGATGATATTCCGAATAATTTACTTGATATTGAAAAGAGGGTGGTTTATGGTTTTCTCGTCATGAATATGAAATTTTAGGAGTAGCCAAATTCCTTCATATGCATTTTATTCAACATACACGAACGTGTTAAATATATTCTATACAGGCACGGAGGAGATCCCCACACTAGCAGTATCACATTTTAACAAAGTCTTATGTCAGTAATTCCGTATAAATGGTAAAAAAATCGTTATCTTTCTTGACCGTTTTGTATACAGTGTAAATCATTTCGTGCGAAAATCACCACGGTCTTCCCCTCTATTAGAACAATTTCAATGTCTGTCCTTAAGGGGACCGGGAAATTGTTTTGTTTTTTCTTCTATTTTATAGTCGTGTTTATCCTCTGTCAGGAAATATATGTATTTTACTTGTTTGAGCTTTTAAAATATTTTTCGAAATTTCAAGAAATACACTTGAGAAATCTCTTATACCAAAAAGAGTTATTTCTTCTTCAAAACGACAGTTTGTCTGTTTGTCTCTCTGTCCGTCTGTGAACTACACTAGCACCTACACTATTCGTAGAATTTTTTCCAAAATGAATAATTCCCGGTCGATCTGCTTCCGACTCAAAGCTCTACGATTTTGAAGAACATTCCTTAAATTTTCAGTGTACTTTTTACCCGAAATCCCTGGGATATTTTCAATTTTTTTCAAAAATGACTCCAAAGTGTTTTCTTTAAATATATTGTAAGAATAGAGAGAAATACACTTATAGAGTTGGCATAGGTCCCATTTTCTCTTTTAACGATAAAATTTCAAAAAGTGCGAAAGTTTGAAATTTTTTCGATGACATCCTACAATTAGAATATTTAAGATAGATTTTTTTTCAAATTAAGTGTGATCTCCACAATCAGCTCTTTTCTTAATGCCATGTATATTTTTGGAAAATTGTATTTGTTTTAGCTCCGTTTCGAATGTAAAACAGGCAGTATTAAAAAATACAAAAAATAATTTCTCAAAAAGAGCTCCAAAGTTTTAAACGAAAATTTGTTGTATGAGGATGTTTTAGTCTTTTATAATATTCTTCGTTACATTTCAGTTCTACCATTAGGGTGACCGAAAAAGTGAGAAAATGTTTTTAAAAAAATACCTTTACGCGACAATAGATGGCAGCTGGGAAGAGGGTGGAGCAAAACAGTAACGCTGGCTCGCAGTTAAGCGATAAGAAAACTAACTGGTACGAGAAACTCTGTGCCATTCTGAAGCACCACTAGTTACCGGGTGAAAGACTCAGGATTTATAAAGAAAAAAAACTTACCACGGCCGCTCGGTCTTTGTCCGGGTTCTTGTCTATAAGTGCCGGAAAATAAGTAGGACACACTTCGTCTCCTTCGCTATTGAGTTCGATCAGAATACACGCCGAGTATGCCTGTACAAAGAAGAACACGAAACATTACATTTTAGTAAAATTATTTAATGTCATTAGAATAAGAAATGTCATTACCAACATTACTAACAGTCACTCACAGTCTTTTATTGTACAGAAACAGTTTACTTGTTCCTTAAACTTTATCGATTTTAATTGTTTAGTAATGTATTGTAAAGTAACGTACATTTATAACAAGAAGATTTCTTGAATGAGCTGTTGATTCTAACACCTAATGCGTATGATTCCGAAGGCGTGTGTTGTAATTGTAAATATCTGTGTTCAATGATTATACTTTCCCTATCACTCAAATTTACACAAAAATTACGAATTCAAATAACAAAATGCAAATAAATAAAAATACATGCCAATGGTAGGATTCCGAGCTCAATAAAAAGTTAGAAATTAATCAGCTTTTTTTAAATTTTTACTTATGATTTAAACTGAATTTTGGCACATTTCATTTTTTTCTTTATTTCTTCTTTCAAAATTATTAGTTCTTTACACTATTATAATAGATGTCATCACACACTCCTTTTCTTCGATTTAGCTCATTTTCATTCATTCGCCATATTCCAGTTCAAAAGTATTTCCCTCTAACTAGGATATTATTTTATATAGTTTTATTTTTCGCCGTTTTTAAATTAGTTAAGATGTGTCAGATAAAATGTTGTTCTTTAAACCGACGAAATCTATTCATATAATAAATAATAAAAATTATGGTTATTGTAGCCCCTTTTAAAATAACTTATTCCCACTTAACTATCAAGCCAACAACTGTAACAAGATTGTAAAATGAATAATGTGAAAATTAATAAGAGTAACTAGTTGTTGTTATTATTATTATTATTATTATTATTATTATTATTATTATTATTATTATTTTCCTCCATACCAGACTTAAGATGTTATGAGACGGCTCAATATAAAATCTACTCCAGGTTGCAACCAGCTACGTAAGGAGCAGATCTAGGGGTTGTCGGTGCCTCTACAGTACTTTGCGCAAAATGTGGATTAAGCGATTTCTTGCACATCATAGTCTTTTGAATTACTTGGGAGTTTAGACAAGTTGTTACACAAATTTTACGGAACAAATCCCAGAGCTTCGATAACTATCGGTACAACCTGTGCTTTTTGCCCCACATTCGGCTGATCTCTATTTCCAAACTCTTGTATTTAAGACGTTTCTCTGCCTCCTTGGTAACGACGTTTTGATCGCAAGGTACAGCAACATCGACAAGTAAACACGACTTTTTCTTCAGATCCCGGATAACCGTATTCGGTTTGTTTGCCGCTATCGTGCGATCAGTTTGAATTTGTTGGTCGTACAATATCGTACACAATCCAACAGACGTCACCGGTTTCGATGAGTGTTTCGTACCACTTGGAGCATGTGTTCGGAACTTCGAGGGCGGTACAGATTTGCCAGTGGAGGTAGCAGGGTGTCTCTTATATTGCCCCAAAAATTATTTTTTGCAAATTTTTTTTGGGCTCACCCCCTAAATATTTTCTATTGGGTCCAATTTACTCAAAAATAAAATTTCATCTCAATAGGTTGATATTAACCCGTGCCGACTTGAGCGCGAAATTGAATGTTAGGTATCATTGGTTTTGCTGGGTTAAGTCAACGGAAAACTATTGATACATTTTTAATATATAATTTTATATAATAATTTAATTCATTTTCACACTTAAGACTTTGTTTTGGTTTTAACTTTTACTATGGGTACTTGTTTTCAGTGTTTCTTTCTTGCAATATGATTACAGTGAACGTTGTTCTTGAACAACTCAACAAAAATTGCTTTTGCTCCTCATCTACATTCAGTAGTCCATGAAAATCTTGCATTGATTCAACAAGTCTTTTCGCGCAGTCATTCACAGATTTTCATCTTGATAAATAACCTTTTAGCTTCTAAATATGAAGTTGCTTTTCCAGGTTAAAGGGCAGTTTTGAATAAAACTAATACCCATCTTCAGGCAAGAGAACAGGTATCTGCTATTGATTGATACAGAGTCGGCTTGTTTTCATTGAAATGAAGATTAAATTGAATAAGATGTATTGTTTATTAACGAATTAATAATTAAAGAACGGTCATCAGTGTACAATTGCGCTTGCCATGTTATTCTTCATCCAATTCTTTTCAAAAAGGAATTCTCTTCCATGTGTAGATTTTCTCAGTCTAAACTTGCTACCACTTTGATTTTTATTTGTACGTCTGCTTCATCAGAGAGTACGACAGACAATTCTTCTAATAAATACTACATATGGTGTCTAAATTGTTTTAAACTTGCATTTGAAATTGTGGAATCTATCTTTTCATGCAATTTTAGAAGTTTTTATAAAGTATCCTGATAAGGAACTTTTACAGCTGCACTGCCCTAAAGCCACAGTTTGACATAAAGTTACGATCAAGAGAGAGACATTATTTAAGGAATTTTTAACTACACAAGATAGTTTAGAATCTGATCTGAGCAGAAACATTTTAAATATTAAATATCTCTTGCCATCTATGTTAAGTTCGATGCAATGCGCGGGAAGATGTATCTTTAGTTTGTTACTTTCATAAAAGTTCAACATTTCTTTAGAATCGGACTCATTAAAGAATATTCCCATATTGTCTTTGCGACTTTGAAAATTAATGGCCTTATATCTTTTTTAACTTCTTTTAAAATGCTAAAAAGTGGTGTTAGGATTGCTTACTACATTATGTATTTTACATTCAAATACACATTATAAAATAGGTTTTTATATATGTAATGACGGCACGGAAAGAATGATGCTCTGTCCAAATTTTCTTCATGAAAGACGTATACTCCTTCAAGACGTCAAGAGTTTGATGCAGTTGAATCACATCAAAGAATTTGTAATCTTTTTTCTTCTTGTAATGTTCTTTGTCTCGCCCTTTCTTCATTATCCGCAAAATGTTCGTCCAGCCCTTCAAGATAACTTTTACATCCTGGCTCTCTCTGCCGAAATAAAAACATCCTTTCGTCTTCCAAAATAATCATTTGTAACGCATTCGGATGTGCAATATCAAATAGATTGTTCAATTTATTTCCAAACTCATCTTCACGATGTTTAAAAATATCTTCACACTTGTTTGCGTTTTTTGTAATTTTCTTCACTCCGAATAGTACAAGTTAATAAGTTTTTACGAACAATGCTGATTAGCTCTTATTGAAATTCTTGCTTTCTCGCAAAATATCATTCTCTCACCAACCACAAGTTTAGCGCTTGTCCTAACTATTCATTTTACCTCCCATATGTTGTGGAATAAAACATCAAGCACTTAACGGATGCTCAATTGTGTCCGTTTATTTGGTGTTTTATATTAATAGTTAATATTATCTCTTAATAAAAACACACGTTCTTCGGCACTGCATATGACACTAACATATGACACTGTTAGATTAGCAACCTGTGAACACGAGTAATACGATCGATTAAAATTCATGCTCTGGACATGTCCGTCATGCGAATTCGCGCTCAAGTCGGCACGGGTTAGAATACTCCGATCTCAAAAAAATTTTGTATAGGCATGTTTCAAGTGCATTGGAACAAAATTGGAGGGTGAGCAGTCAAAAATTTGAAAGTCGGAAAATAAGGGACACCCTAAGCTACACACATTGTCATGTCTTTTCAAGTATTCGGTCTTTGCTGGGAATGGACAAGCTCACATAATATGATCAATGGTTTATACGTGTTCCTGGCAAATGCGTTATTTTTCATCTTGGGAAATTTTATGACAAATGACATTATGATAAAGCGGTTCTCAAAATTTCCCAAGATGAAAAATAACGCATTTGCCAGGAATACGTAGAAACCTTAGATTATGTTGTCTCATCTTGTCTAATTCTAGCAAACACAGATACTTGAAAAGGCACGACAGGGTGTGTAATTACCTCCACTGGCAAATTTGTACTACCCTTGAAGTTCCAAATACATGCCCAAGTGGCACGAATACTCACCACAACCGGTGACGTCTGTTGCAATCTACACAATATTGTACGACCAACAAATTCAATCGGATCGCAAAATAGCAGCAAACAAACCGGAATTATTATCTGGAATTTGGAAAAACAATCGTGTTTACTTGTAGATGTTGCGGAGCCATGTGATCAAAACGTCGTTACCCAGGGGGTAAAGGAACGCCTTAAATACAAGAGTTTGGAAATCGAGATCAGTCGAATGTGGAGCTTTAAAGCACAGGTCGTCCCAATAGTTATCAGAGCTCTGGGATTTGTTCCACAAAATTTGTGTAAGAACGTGGCTAAACTTCCAGGTCGTTCAAAAGACTAGGATGTGCAAGAAATTTCTTTATTTGAAACAGCCCACATATTGTGCAAAGTATTGTAAAGGCAGCCACATTCCTTAAATTTGCTCCTTAGGAAGCTGGTTGCAACCTATAGATTTTATATCCAAACCGACTCATAACATCTTTAGTCGAGATGTAGAGGAACAGAATAATAATAATATAATAATAATGTAATAATATAATATAATAATAATATAATATAATTATAATTATAATAATCTCAATTGACTTCTTTCCAACTTTCTAATCTTACTGTAGATTTCTATGCGTTTCTTCATGCAGTAAAAAATATACAAATTACTTGCCGCTTCGACATCAGACATCGGATGCTTCAATGTCATAAGATTCATCATGTCATCTAAAAAAGAAGAAAACATTTTTTTAAATCTCCTGAATTACACTATTCAAGGCCATCATGGATAACAAATTGGAAAAATATATTCAAATTGTTAAATATCTTTGTATTTTTATGCGATTACTTTGTTAGCTTTTTAGAAAATGAGTTTTCGCAAATTCCTAACAATACATTTTCATTTACTTTAAACGCATGAACAGCGTCTGCGAGGAACAGCCCATCAATCCAAAATACCATATTCTTTTCCACTTTCTCTGACTTACTTCGTAAGAAGACAAAGTTATGTAATCGTGTGCCGGAAAAAGGCAGATTTTCGGCAGAAATCTCATTGCCAGGCCCTGCTAACGAAAACGTGGATAAATCCAGTTGCTGAATGTAGGGTACTCCCTCCCGCTAGAATCCGTCTTTTGAAGGTCCTTGATACCGAAAAATTGTTTGACAGCAAAACGTCCGTCCGTCCGTCCGTCCGTCCGTCCGTCCGTCCGTCCGTCCGTCCGTCCGACTGTAGTCAGTGCTAGTACCCAAAACGTTGAGGCGATTTTCTCAAAAATTGTTATTTTCCGATCGATCTGAAAGAACTCGTGGCTTTGGGAGTTTCAAACGGACATTTATATATTTTGAGGGTAAGTTACATGAAGTCTCAACAACTTTTACTTTCCCGTATAGGTACGTATACACGGAGTGATATACGTAGTATTATGTTTAAAGTATATAGTACGTGATACTACATACTTCTAAGGAACTAAGCGGGGTACTTAGAAATATTGCGAGAAAGTATTTGCTTTTGTAGCACCACTAGTTTTTGAAATGCTGTATCAAGGGCTTCATACGCTATGTTGTCGGAGACTTCTCCGCATCAAGATTTCTACAAAAATAAATTATCTATTCCGGCACACCACAGAACCACAGCACAACATCCAACAACCACATTCAATTCATGGACACTTCCTTGCAATTCATTTCAAGTCAACAATGCAAAAACACGTTTAAAAACCTCAAATATTTTGTAATAACTCTATTTTAACGTTCATGACTATATTGACTCAGTAAAATAGAAGACGCAGGCATGCAGATACATGTATGCAGCTGTGAAGATTTGAACTGATAAATCGAATGTAATAAATTATTACTTACGTAATTAATTATTAATTACGTATGTACTTACCAAATCCGAGTGGATACTTTGCC
Source organism: Acheta domesticus (assembly GCA_031308135.1). NCBI lineage: Eukaryota > Metazoa > Arthropoda > Insecta > Orthoptera > Gryllidae > Acheta > Acheta domesticus. The sequence goes on from JAHLJT010008843.1 coordinate 32,784, forward strand.
AAGCAAGTTCTCACAGCCTCCCTCATCTCGATATTTTCTTGTATTTTTTGCGGCTGTAACAAGTTTTGCTAAAGTATAATTCACTTTTGAAAGTAATTGAAGACATCTTATGATGAAGATCGTGTATTTATGAATTTGCATCTAGTGTAACCTATTTTAATTTTGTAAGATATTTGAATCTTCACGTTTATTCTCATGTTTCCTCTGAGTCTAAAACTCTTTTACTTTATTTGCTATAAAGTAGGTTTTCTAACATTCAACATTTCCTATTTAAGGTACTACATAAACAATAAACTGATAAAACAGGACTCAATTGATAGTCTTCGGAAGGGTGAGCAGTGACTTTCGATTGGAAGAGAGACAAAAATCCTTCTGCGATACTCAAAAACGTCTAGGGTATTTTCTTTATTTATTTCTTTCTTTCTTTCTTTTTCTTCAGAAAATACCATTTAAATCAGATCTTGCAACTCTATTCTGGGCACGACGAGCAAGTTTACTGTTTTGACTAAACATCTAAGAACATGGATAAATGTGAAACGTGAGGATTGTGCTGAATAGATGTCGGCAATTCAAATGTTGAAAGTGTTAAAGTAGTTAGTTAAGTTAAAAAATCGTCAATTTGATATGACCAATATGTAAATGGATTCGGTAGTACATTTCCAAGACATGATAGGGCACCGGCCTTCGACCTCTCCTACTAACGGTAAATACTCTTCAGTCCAGCTCTCTTCTCCACGTTAAGTCTAAACACTAAAATAAAGTTACGGGTCTAACATGAAATTATGTATATGACTACAAGAGGAAAGGTGGTATCTGTGGATTTTTCTTGAGTTCATTCTTTCTTGAGCCTACCCTACCACTTATTCACATGAAGCTGAATTTGAATACAAGTAGGAATGTACGTTTTTTGGAATTAATTGGTAAATAATAATAATAATAATAATAATAATAATAATAATAATTTATTTGCTACCGTGTAATAAAAACTCCTAACTAAACTATCAGCTGTCCCTGAATCTTGAGGAGGCCTTTGCCCGCAAAGGATTTAACGGGCTATAATAATTTCGTAAACAATAATTTCGTAACCTAGGAGGAAGAGAAACGTCTTTAAGCACAGGTTGGCCCAATAGCCCGGTAAGAGCTCTGGGATTTGTTCCGCAAACTTTGCATAAGAACTCATGTCATTAGAAGTCCTAGGCAGTGCAGGATATTGCTTTATTTGGAACAGCCCACATTTTTGCGTAAGGTATTGTAGAGGCACCGACAGTCCCTAGATCTGCTCCTTAGGTAGCTGGTTGCAACCTGGAGCAGATTTTATTTTGAGCCGACTCATAACATCATTAATCTGATGTAGTGGAATAATAATAATTATTATTATTATTATTATAACTATTATTATTATTATTATAACTATTTGCAAAGGCAAATGAGTTACAGGCATTGAATATTAACCCTTCTCGTGTCCTACGTGGCAAATTCGACTTACTGTCGCGGGAACATGGAGAACAATTATTTCAAAATTCCTACTGAGCTCAAGAAAAAGTGTAGAGATTCGGAGGTGAAGCTTCATGTATGTAGAGAAGCCTAAGTTTTAGAAAGTAAGCAATTAATAATTTGGCCTCATATGTTTCTTTTCTGCGAACAAAGCCTCAATCCATTTATAAAAAAATCTTTGGCGCTAATAACAGGGAAGAACATACATTTCAATCTTGCCACGCCGATTTTATTTTTTCCCTTAAAAACCGCCCGACCACCCTCAGAAAGCAAAAAGCTTCGTTCTCTTTGAAACGACATCTAATGTCCCTCATATTTAACATCAAATTAAGAATAGTAAAAAAAGTCACCTTTCAAATGAGTCTATAGAGTTTTGAAAAGTTTGTATGATGAATGGACCACTCACCAAACTTAATTCCTTTTCTTTTAAGTTTTCTGTAGAAAAGTAAGCTTTTTCGGCGGGAGATTTTCCCTCTGCTGATGCTGTAAAAACAGAAAAATTACTATAACCATGAATTACTGAATTTATATTTATTAATATGCCTAAAACTTTCATTTATTTCCATTCTCTATCGGCTTTTCCTCATTTTTTCTTCACGTTTGTTCCAACTGCAACTATTTATTCGCAATTTACTCTATTGTAGAGAATGTAATATTTATTATCTACTTTGATTACCTAATGTCAAACTTTACAAAATTGATATCAGTTCTAATAATATTTATTAGAACACAACTGCTCTAACAATCTGTGGCCCACTGTCCACATGGCCCATACAATAATTAGTATCTTAATGTAGTATTGGAACTATTCCAAGACATCCTACTAACTACAATCAACATCAGTATTTCACCTTTCGAAGGACTAATAGTCAAATTTAAACAAAAAACATAGTTAACTGAAATTTGAACAAAGTGAATAAAATGTTAAACGACATTCGTATCTTTACATCTTTATTATTATTATTATTATTATTATTATTATTATTATTATTATTATTATTATTATTATAGTTTGTTATCGTTTCATCACGGCCTCGTTTGCTAGTTCAACAATTTCGTTTTGTAATAAGACGCCTTAGAGGCCCTATTTATTTCATAAATAATTATTAATATTCAAACGTTCTAATATTTTCAAGTATAGGTCTTTAAATATTAATATAAGTAAGTATTAATTTAGTATACTCAATTGAATATTCAATTCAAATTTCATGAAAATTCTATATGACAAAATTTCGTAATTACGAAATGGAAATTGTTCACGTATGCAGACATATTCACCAGCCATGAAATTCCTTTTCTAGTTGAGGCATGTACTAAGCTACTTTACATTTGAAACAGTAGTGTGCAAAGTGCGGAATATTCCTGCGATTAGTATTCACGCGAATTCCCGAAGTTTGCGTGAAAGTACGGGCGGGGTAAGTGCGTTTCGCGTGAAAGTGGCGCTGTTGTAGCGCCACCAGTTTGAATGTCTCCTAAATCTGAAGGATGATTTGTTGCTCACGATTCGCTTAGCTCTTCTGATCAAAATGGACATTACTCCGATTGACTGAACTTTCCGCGCTCGTCAACTGCTAGGGACGTTAGGCCCGTTAGAATAGTAAATGTTTTGTCCCGGGAGGTGGCGGTGTTCCTACTCAGCTAGATGGAGAGATCCGGTCCCGACCTACAGGTCGCATGCGGGGAGGGGGTTCCCCATCCAAGTATCTCCCCCCCCCAGTTGAGAACTGCCACAACCGGGAACTCTTTAAACACCTGATTTGTCTCCCGATATGTGTGGTAATGTAGTGCCTTAAGTATACGTGTAACCAAGGGATGAAGCTAAGTCAAGGAAGAGGAATGAAAGATCGCGCGCGAACCGTGACCCGTTTGTTAGGTTACTGCTCCGGCATTCGTCTGATGTTGATCGGAGAAACCACGGAAATCTAACGATAGCGCAGTCGACGGCTAGTATTCTCTTCCAGACAGCAGGTCGGTGCGTTCTAGTGCCGAAATCTACCATCGCAATCATCTGGATTCGAAAACCTAGGACGCCTCGGTTACAAAGGCTATGTGGGTTCTCAGAGAACTCAGTGGGCAAGTGAATTATGTAAAAGGTGTAAATTTAAAAAAAGTTTTGTAATCTTGTATATTTTTCATAAAATAAATGAATTCATTCTTCAATGTCATTTCTTCAACAACTTTTCAAAATAAAGAGTGAATTTTTTTCTTAATATTTGCTTACCCTCTTCGGCTGAAGATTTGATTACTTCCAATGCTTTCTTTTTTCTCGTCGCCTTTCCACATTACTCCAACATTACATACCAAACCCATCTTTGTTGAAGTCACCATTCTCGTCTACCTGAAAATTCACGTACACACATAAATACACATGTGCTAGAATGCATCACTACACTTTGGTTATACCGGTGTCCCACTTAAACCGAACCCTTGGAGCGTTTTTTGTTCTTGATTTTCGGTGGTCAGCGCATTCTAGTGGTTGGACTAGGAATCGTTTGGTCTGCTGCAATATGCAGCAGTTTGTTTACAGACAGTCGTGGGCTTTGTTTCAGCTTTCGTTTGTGTCTAATATTTAATAGTGCCATATTTTCTGCGAGAAAGAGTATTTATTATTGAAGCGTATATTGAAACTTGATTCGTTGAAGGAAACTCGGTGAAGTTTTCGTAATGAGTTTACTGAATTTAGTGTCCGACGAAGAGCACATCTAGAATTTAATTTCAATTTGGCGAACAAGTTCGGTTTTAAATGTTATACGCGACCGTACTGCTTCTGTTCGCGTTTCGGAAGCTATTCAGGACATTCAGCAGATAATTATGGCGAGCGCAAAGATGTCTATTGGGAAGTTGTTACAACAGCCTGGAGTGAAACGATCAAGTTGCCGTCGTTGACTTTATTATTGCAACATAAATGCCTTAACGTGCCGTAGCGTTGCAGAAACTTCTTCCTGCAGATCACGAGAAACGAGCATATTTTGCAATTTTGTCTTTTTCATTGTGAATAAAGTTAACTATTTGCAGTAGTGCTTGTAATCGTACTGTTCCAGAAATACCCTTTAAATGTGTTCTTACTGTACATCGAGTTCTTGATCCTACCGCGAGTAAGCGCTCCTAATCATCTCTCAGAAAGTAGCTAATTCCATGGGGCCTGGTTTTCAAGTGGGACCTTCTGTATAATGTGAAAAGTAGATCTAGAATTTTATAACAAAAGCCCTATTAGTTCCTTTGGCGATGTCAAGGAAAATAACAGCAATGTTTACGAATCATGAGAAAATAGATCTACTGAAAGCGTCTAAAATGTGCCATAAAATGTCCTAAAGGGACGGTTGATGCCCATTTTAATATGTCTTTGCCTCTAAAAAAGCAATTGCAAGAACGATCAATATTTTTAATGCTAAATTTTTAAAATTTGTTCTATGGAAACTAAATCCTTTTCGAAAACGCAAATATTATGTGATCGAATACGCAATCGACAACGCCACCGAAATCTCTCATTAAAATACCGAACAAGGACGCCCTACAAGTCAACATAAAAGGATGTTTCACGATCGTCTCAAATCCCGCACGCATTTCTTAGGATTTGCATTCCATCCTGGTGCAGCTGAGCTGTTCACAGGTTGAGGCTTATCGCCGCAGCGCGTGTCTTCGAAGTCCAGGCGAGGAAAGGTCAGACAAAAGCCTACCTCTCGGACGGGCGAAGAATACAAAAACACGATCCAATGGTGAAATGGGTCGTGTGATACATGTTTTTTTTTGGGGGGGGGTGTGAAGAAAGTTCCAGGAGAAGCGAGCATAAGAAATGGCACTAAATTTGTTTGCTCCTACAAATCTATGCCAGTGAAACTTTCATTTCAGCCTTCAAAATTATTTTAATAGATCAGACAGCCTTATTGTGGAAAATTTGGAGAAAATATTGATTATCTACTGCTCAGCTAATTATGAAAGTGAATAAAATATGCTTGTAGTCTCTCTCTCATAAATGTAAAAATACTTTTTCCTGCCTAACAAAAATTGCCTAATTGCATTCTTTGCGGATCAGTTCTAGATGCTAAAATATTACTTTTTCATGACTTTTTTGGCTGTCTTAGTCATTTTGTAACCTATTTTAAGTGCCTAAAACGTCGATTTTCGTGCGTATTAGTGCCTAATATTGTAATTTTGTTGCCTTTTTTGTGCCTAAAATTCTGAGGTTAAGTGATAAGTCAAAAAGCGTCCTCGTTAATATTTACATTAGAGACAATTTGCTCACATTATTGTCTTTATGAGTACGTGTGTTTTAAATAATGTCATATGAAGTTTCTCGAAAATTCAACAGTTTTCCGAGAAAATGAGCTCAAATTTCGGCATTTCCAGAAACACTGAACGCCATTTATTTAAAAATTGCTCCAAATTCCTTCTTTAAACTTTTCCAACTGATAGTGCTAATCGCACTCTTTAATATGACAAAGTTCATTTGGGGGTTTTCTTTTGTTTCTTTAAAAATATGTATTTTTTGTAACATACGTAATTGTTTGAAATATCACTCACGCCGTTAAAATGCACATTTTCAGCAATTTTGTGATCACTATTGCATTTGCACGTTAAAGTGTTTCAAATGAAGTTTTTCGAAAACTCAAAATATTTCTGTGAAAAATACACTACTGTTTGTGGAAATTGCAACACCAAGAACGAATGGATCTAGGGAAATGATATTCAATGTACTGTGCACCCATGCCACAGGCACTTCTTTATTACATTTTCAGTACCATCAAATACATGGATACATGCCAAGTCAGTAAGTTGTGAAGCCACCACGCGCATCCACAAGAGCCTGTACACGGCGCGGCATTGAGCTAATAAGAGTCTGTATCGCTTCTTGTGGCAGGTCCTGCCATGCTCCTTCAAGCCGCGTCCAGAGTTCGGCGGTGGAAGCTGGCGGAGGAGCCTGGCGGACCAGCCTCTGGGAAAGCATGCTCCACACATGTTCAATTGGCGACATGTCAGGTGAACGAGCCGGCCACGGAAGGAGCTGTATCTGGTGTTCATTGAACACACGTTGCACGATGCGAGCGATATGGGGTCGCGCATTGTCTTGCTGGAATATCGCTCCAGGCGAGCGTTGTACGAAGGCACGACCTCCGCCCTCACGACTTCCTCGATGTACCGGTGGGCGTTGAGATTTCCCTCAATGCGGAGTAGGCGGGTCCGTGAGTGGTAGCCAATGGCACCCCATACCATTACACCGGGTGTTGGGCCGGTATGACGCTGGCGAATGCATCCCTCCAGATTGCGTTCACCGCGATGTCGTCGAACACGTATACGACCGTCGTTATTGGACAAATTGAAGCGGGACTCGTCGGAAAAGATGACTTGCTGCCACTCAGCCCGCCAATGTCGATGTTCGAAGCCCCAAAAGATGTCGGAGGCGTCTGTTGTCGAGAGCCAGTGGAAGGCGCAACAAGGGGCGGCGAGCAATCAAGCCCCTGTGCACAAGACGGCGCCGAACACTGCTGGCGGACATGCTGTGACTTGTCACTGTATTCCACTGCTGCGCTAACGTGGCGGATGTCGCTGTGCGATCGGTGATGGCCATACGGTAGAGGTGTCGATCTTCCCTCGCCGTAGTGTGATAGCGAGGCCCTGTCCCACGCTGGCGGTGGGTACGACCTTCCGCAGACCACTGACGCCATGTTCGCATGATGGTACTGGCGGCTCGTCCCAGACGTGTGGCAATCTGGCGGTAGGACAACCCAGCTTCTCGCATCCCAACGACCCTGCCCCGTCGAAGTCCATCAAGTGTTCGTACTGCACTCGCTGTCGGCGACGAGGCATGGTGTGACTTACAGGCAACTTGTGCGAGCCAAGGGTCGACCTGTCACTGTTGTAGCCTCTCCGAGGCGCCTCTATTTATACCCGAACATGGTGCGATAAGCCGTCCCTACGTCGCAACCACGTGACTGGCGGCGTTGTAAATGTAATCACCTGGCGATCTCAATGTCACAAACTTATCCACGAAA
>JAHLJT010008844.1:0-51870 GCA_031308135.1 Acheta domesticus
TGCCAAAATTGTCAGATATCTTTAAATTTAATTCTATCTCTTACTGTATTTAGTTTACTTATTTGCAGTTGATAATCAAGCCTTCAATTTATGACGATTATGGAGTCTTTTATAAGTAAAAAGCAAGTGTTATTTTAGTGGGGTGGAAATTTATTAACTTTGTCAGTATTAGCTAAACGATTGTACTTACAGAATATATATTCTATTTATTAATATATATTAATATTTTTGTATCGAAATGTGTATTTACGTTCATGAAATCCTTTCATTATGTACGTGTACTATCAGGATATCATCTCGCAATACAAATTTATTATTTGCCTTTTGAGAAGATTAAAAGAACTTTTAGAACGATCCAGAAAAATTGAAAATTAATGTGAGAGTAAAAATACAGAATTAAAACATTGAAATAAGGGAAATGAAATATTAGATGTAAACTATAGGAATATCGTGTTATTGTTACAGCAATATTTGTTTCGTGTGTAAATTTCATCCTAAGACAACTCCGCACAAAAGAAAGGTATGCGCCTCGTGGAGCGGAATGAAAACAAGTGATGAGTGACAAGTTTGGCGACAACAACGCATCAGTCTCTTCTCAAAAGCAGAAGCCGTTGACACTTCGTGCGCCAACACGTTTATTTAAACCTATTTTTATGCAGGCTCGCATAGCAGGCAGCACACCAGTGCCAGCTCGGCACCGGCCACTCTCCAATGTTGCTGTCCATTGGCGACTTTTCAGTCCTCGATCGCGAGAAATCTCTCTTATGTAAGCTTTAAATAAATATGAAATATTGTCTTCAGAGGGGTCCTACAGATTATTTTATTATGTAATAATTTATACATCTAATTTTATTGACTGACATTGAATTAGATTTTGATTTCACAATTCAGCAAAAAAACTGACAGTTCTCCGAATGTATTGGGCAATATCTGAAAAATGATACGTCTGTCAAGAACATTGTGCAGCAGCTGCAAGTTCTTGAATCGTCTGAAAATAAATTACTAAATGTAGATAAGCACCATGCACTAACTGAGATATTCAAATAAATATATTAGAAATTTATTTGACGTCCTAATGGAAAAATGGTGGCTTGTTTACGATATTTAATGAAAGCTTTTTTATTGTTCAGAGGAAATATTGCACACTAGTGTTCAAATGTCACACCTGACTCGAAATTATGACTCGTTATTTTACGTTTTCTCTTTCTTTTCTGATTACAAATATTTGAACACAGTTGAGAATTCCTGTATTCATTAATTACACTCATGTCTTCTTTCAAGTGATCACAAAAATCAGGAATTACATTCGAACCGACAATCACACAAAATCAATTCTGCTTGCAAATTAAAATGCAAGGCAGTCATTCGAACAATCATGTACTTGACATTGTGGATGAAATGAACGTATCAGAATTACCAAATTACGATGATTGCAAAGTGCGGAAGTAAACTTTGTTGATTGACATATGCAAAATGCAAATTTAAAATTCTAATCTCTTTCAAAAACCTTTGCGAGGAGTCTGGACCAGAGGGGAGCGTAGTATCACGCGACTTTCCCGTGCGTCTTATCTGCTGTTCCTGAAATAACTTGGCACGAGCGCGAGGACGCCAGCGGCGACAGAGGGGTGATGGTGTAATCGGTCGCGGAAGAGGACGGCGAGATGTGGCCTCAGAGCCATGGACTCCGTTCCCGCCCTCATCACCACCCTGCTCCGGAATTCGAGAGGCCTTGTGTTCTGAACCGTAGTTTTCCGAGGATACTCCGATCACTCTAGGAGAATTGCAGAGCAGTTCTACCCTAACAAACCGGCCACAGACCTCCGAATTTCCCTTCCCATCCTTGTCCTACCTTCGCCCCTTACTCAGACACACACAGGCTCTACACTACCACACATGTCGGGGAAGTGAGTCGAGAGCTTGGAGCTCCTGGGTCGATGTCCCGCTGGTGAGAGATACGTGCCTGGGAAAAAAACACCGCTAACCGACTTGTAGGTGGGCACTGGATCTCGTCGTCCAGCTTGGGAAGATTAACACCATCTCCCGCGATAAAACTCCTTGCACGACTCTTACGGGACTAATGACCTTAGCAGTTAACGCGCGTGGAATCACTAATTAATTAATCAAGCCTCGTCCTTCGCTACGGCGTTCATCAGGCGATAGGATAGGTTGCGTTAGCAACATTCCTCATAGAAAGTTTTTCTTTCACACTGTTACGTCACATTAGTGTCTGAATATTCGATACTGCCGTTACCACCGTTAATATTTATGTTGTCCATAATTTGAATTCCAAATGATATAATCCTGCGGGTGAATGACACAAAAGCCATTGCGTGAATTACATGAATCACATCTCTATACCCGTTTACTCGTATAACTATTAAAGCTAATAGTTACACGACGAATTATGCGATTTGTGAGTATTACCAAAATTTATTAATTTGGCAATGGTTCGGGAGCTGCTTGTAATATTACAAACTCCTGAAAAGCATTTGGTTGAGCCTTCTCTACTAAAAATAAACGGACAAGAACATTTCTTAGTATTTGTATTATTCGGGATAAGTAATGTTTGAATTGACGCAAGTAAAATAACGGAATTCGCTGTATCCAAATTTTATATCAAATTAAAAATTCTAATAAATTAAAGTTTGAAAACATAATAATCTGTTTGCATAGTACACTTTATACACTCCTTGATATGAAAAGCTGGAGGAAACTGATTGATTGATTGATATGAAATGGCGTGCCATGCCGGCCAGCGAGTTCTGAATTTCTTCTATTCCTTAAGTAGAGTTGGAATTAACTCCCCGGTTTTAACCAAAAATCTCTCTTCTTTTGGTACCCCTTTTGTTGTATATTTTGCTTCGGTTACAACATGTTTTTTAAATTCATTAACCGGCGAAAAGTGTCTTCTGAAAAGAGATAAATTAGTTCAAGTATTCAGTGGTGGGCTTTTTCATCGTGGTTCAATTGGTAACATTCTGATAATAAAACGACCTTTTTCGTTGGATTTGTTGGAAAATTGGTTCTCTGCTTAGTCAGCACTTTCATGCTTTGGCACTACCAGGATTTTTCTTGGAGGTGTGGACTTTATGTAGCGATTTCTTATAAAGAATTTTTCATTATGTTCAATTCAAAATAGTTCTCTATTTGTGAGTTTTTAGTTATTTCTAATGTAGTAGAGAAATAGAATGTATTTGGTTAGCGCTATATAAAATTAGAAGAGGTATACCTGTGAATGTGTGTCATTACCTTCTGGGGGAGGGGCTGAAGCTTGATGAAACCCCTCCTTCTGCGGTGCGATACTGCCTACATGTGATAATCGAAATGTTGTCTAGTACAATACATCTAATTACATGTTTGTTTTTTAATATACTAGTGTGAAAAATAAATTTTATTGCTCCTGTAAGAATCTAAATATTTTCTTTGTATTTACACACATTTTATTATTTAAACTCATTGCATGAGGGGCGGTTATTTAAATAACCAGTTAATTTTGTAATAACCGTCAATCCTATTCCAAATGTTGTTAGGTTTCCGGTGAACGTTTCCAGGTTCATTAGGAGGGTCCACTGAACCAGATTCGACGCCGCAAAGTTCCGCTTTAACGAGTACACCCGCCACATGTCCCACTAGGGACGGATCCAGCCGAGCGTTTTGGGGAGGGATCGCTGATTTTTGTTAAATAATAAATATATTTGATATGTTATTTATGCACTGTAGATCTGATACTACACAATATTATTGTTTAAATAATGACATAGTACGAATATAAATATTTAAATCAACGTTGCCAAGTAAAGGAAGAAGGTAAACGAAAACTCTCGGCCTTTTTTGGGGGGGGGGAAGGCCACCATGCCACTCCTGGATCCGTCAGTGTCCCCTCGTTGAAGGTGCCAAGGTGACACTGGGGCTTCGCGCAGACAGCGCGTTTGTCAGCCCTTGGAGATTCTGCCTTAACGAGTGCACCCGCCACATGCCCCACCCCGCCGCCGCCGTGGGGCGCCCCGTCGCGACGCTGGGGCTTCGCGCGTGGCGGCGCGTGTGTGTGGGACGGCGGCGCGGCGCGGCGCTGCGCGGGCGCGCGTGACGTCACGCGACGATAACCCGCGCCGCGCCACGCCGCCGCGCCGGCCCGTCCCGGCCCGGCGCGGCGGTCGCGGCATCCGGAGCGATAACCCGGCAGCGCGCGTCAGCCTGCCGCCCCGCTCCCCCCTCCGCCCCTTCTCAGCCAACGCTGCGGCACGCCCTCGGCCACGCCGGCAGTCACGCGGGGGCTGGCGCGGCGCAGCTCGGCGCTTTTCGGCAGCGTCCACACGCGTGTGATAACGCACAGGCCAGCTGCAAGCGGATCGGTTCTCCTGGAATACCAATGAATCGCCATCTTTTCATATTAAAGCTATTTGATGTTGTGAAAATGTTGTGTAAATAAAAATAATTAATGTGATGCTTGTGTTAAAAAATTGATGTTTAGTTATCATCGATGTTTACTGATCGTACTTGGTTTCTCACACTTATCTAAAGAGGATATATTGCTCTAATGGTCTTGGGTTCCAGGTCCCCAAATAAGCGAATTTTCCTTATTGGCTTCAGAGCTGGATAGAATTCTTGCCTGGAGGAGATTTCTAGCGGCTGGTAGCTGATTGACATTCTGTAGTTTCTCCGATCAATATCCGGTGGAAGCCGGTGTAGTAGCGTTGCACACACACCAGTGTAGTAGCATTGTCTCCCCAGTTGCACACACACACACACACACACACACACACACAACAATTACATTTATATTTTCTGCACTACCACACGTGCCGGGAGCTTAGAGCTCGCCCCAACTATAGCGGTGCCCCATTAGTGCAAAGCCCCCTAAGGTGGCATGTAGGGCAACGCTGAATATCACGTTCCAGCTGGAACATTGTTGCCTCTCGAGATACAACATACACTTTACTTACGGAACTAATATGAAAAGTTGGGGCGTACAGATTCAACACTCACTCATTGTATGATACCACTCTCCTCTGGAAGCGCCTCTCTGTCTCTAGTCTTTGTCATTCCTGTGATATCGTTCCGCCACGCAGTTCTGTATTTTATATTACAACTAATTATTCTACTTGGATTTATTCAGAGCTGCGTCCGCCGTAAATCAGCTGTTACGGTGCCATCCAATCGGAAGGTTGAACGCCACCATAATGGGGTGTAGTGCCTGTAGGGACGTGTAGGATCAGCTACGTTCCAGAGGCCGCTCTGAAAAAATCGCAGTATGCTTGGGTTTTATTTCTTGTCGCGTGGGGTCTTGTCTTCACGATGGAATCTCTCACGGTATTTCGCGTCGTTCTCGGTCGTCCCTCAAGGAGTCGCTTGATCACGATTGTATTGGGCAGTGCTGGCGATCATGAGACTCCTAGCGGCACAACCGAGAACGACGCGAAATACCGTGAGGTATTCCATCGTGAAGAGAGGTCCCAACGCGCCAAGAAATAAAAACCCAAGTATAGTGTGTCCTTTCACGATCAGTTACACTGCTTTGCGTTTTCCTGTGTTGTTTCTCTCCTTCGTCACCTTATGTCATCACCGCTATTCCTTCCTCGCGAGTACATTCCGTTTCTGTGCAGTCGGCTGCGCCTCCGCCGCGCCACCCGCCCTCGTCCTTCCGTGCGCTCGCCGCCGCCGCCACTGCCGCGTTCGCGTCACCGCCGCCTTCGCGCAGCGCCAAACGCTCGAGCTGCACTGCGTGGGGTGCGCGTAGGATACACACACGGTCTCGTGCAAGTCGTATCCTGTGTGGTGCAAGATTTTTTTTTTCCAGCAGCAGTTCAGTAGAATTTCCCGAGATTTCAATCAGGGAGTATTATTAGCACCCTCGAACGTGGAGCACTATCAATCTTCCGCTCATGCGTAGTTCCAATTTCCAATCACTTTAGTGCATCTGCGCATGCGCAGAAGATCGATAGGGCTTCACATTCGAGGGTGCAAAAACTCGATAATACTTCAGCAAATGAGCGTGGCAAATACAGTCGACTCCGGTTTTAGTGAACTCTGATAGAGAGAACCCTCGGTTACAGTGAACTTAAGTCACTTACATTACAAATAAGCATAAGAAAGAAGATTCGTTTATTGTGAACCTGAACCTCGGTTATAGAAAATACAACGACCTCGAAATTGATTCCCCCCTGGAAAAATATATATCGCCTCCGTGCCACAATTTCAACATTAGGTAGCTTGAAAAGAATATCGGCTAACGGTCGTAAGCGAAGAAGTCTCCCTGAGGTGAAGGTAGCTGTCACGGAATGGAGACCGTACTGATAACCTCATGCCACTCAATTTCACTGCGGAAAAAAAGGCCATATCCTGCGCGGACTGCAACTGGCGGCGACGAGACACAATTGCTTCCTTCAGTTTCAAGTTTGATGTTACTTGATATTCCGCAGGACAATGTGTGTTGTGTTCTACGTAGGCGTCAAGAAGCGCGCGACTGCCACAGCCTAGCGATACACGCCGCGCCTCATGAACAGGCGATCAATTTCCTTAGCCGCTCGCGCCATCCTGCTACCGAAAATGTATCGTATGCTATCAGGCGAGAAAAAGGGTCTTCGAAGAATGGGACTTCGTACAGTGCAAAAAGCATTGAAGGGTGTCAAGACTGCATTACAATACTTAGAAACAGTGGACAACGTACAATCAAAAACGAAGAGCACGAACTCTGGAGAAGGACCTACAAAAATTACTAATGAGAAATGTACGAAGCAAACAATTGAAAATAATTGATTTTTTAAGGACAAATAAAAACGTTGAAATGTTCAGTTCGTGATGTTAAGATATTTTGCTGTATCTCTATATTAATAAAATCAATTATTGTGAAGAAATTATATTTAATTTTTACATCATCGCATATAGTGAACCAAAAAGGTTAAAACCCAGAAGTTCACTATAACGGAGTCGACTGTATTAGAAATTCGTGCGTTAGTATATTGTATGTTATTGACATTCTAAATTGTTCCCTTGGGGTTGGGGTTGTACGCAAATTGGGGTTGTACGCAAGAATATCTGAATCTTTGAACTGATTTTTAAGGATATTGAAGTTGCGACGAGGTCAATACCAATACCAGCGAGTTTGAATGCGAGGACTGCGTCTGGAGCGTACCAGAGATATCAGCAAGGTTTCGCGGTTCGTTCCAGACAAGGTAGCAGAAATTTAATTGGTGTTGATTCTAAGTGAGTTGGTAGTACCTGTCTGAATCGAATTCGTAGCCTGATTGCTCTAATGAGATGCTTCCGTGATTTTTCTTATCACTGCCTCGCGAAAGTCGGTATACCACACTACATAGGATAAGCGCAACGGACCGGGTGATATTATTCCCTCCCAATTCTGTCCTCAGTCCTATCCTTAGGACAGATCGCTGTTCTGATTGCTCATTCTCATGTAGTCCATCGATTCATTTAGGGCTCATTCATAAATTACGCTAAAGGGGGTGGGAGGGGATCCGAGGCAGCGTTACGCTGCCTTACATAGAGATAGGGAAGTGCGTTACAAAGAGGAGGGGATATGGAAAATACTCGAAATTTGCGTTACATAATTTATGGATGGCCCCTTACGCAATTTCTGAGAAAAGTCAGAAATCAGGAGAGCTGTCACAAGCTGTGAGCTCCCGAGCAAGTAAAGCTGTAACGTCGTGACCATGTTTGTGGAATAATAATGATAATGATGATGATGATAATAATAATAATAATAATAATAATAATAATAATAATAATAACAACAACAGTGCATAAAATATTTTGCGTTTGCGAGTGTAAGATAGTACAGGAAATTTTCGAATATTGAATATTTAGCTATAGCTAAATGAAATTACGCGTAAACCAGATACGTTTTCTCCTCCAGATTGTGGCATAGTTGTCTTTCCCACATGTAGTTCAACCGAACATCATCCAATCCATGATACCCACCCTCACCATTCACCCTTCAAGATCACCTTAGCACTTTTCATACAGTGAATGGAAATAGCAAACAACCTCTGTGTTTAATTGCCCAGGAAAATCGCGATCTTTTTGATGCGAGTCTCCTGTGTTCGGGAGTCCAGTCCCGCATTCGTATATCGTCATTGACATCATCACAGTTAACACATGCAAAGTATCTTGATTGTGACATTCCGTCCGTTAAGTGCATCAATTTATTTGTACATCTGCCGATATTCTCAATTCTTGTTAGACCCAATGTTCTTTCACCACAGCCCACATTCAGTTACAAGTGTTCTAGGAACGATCGAACTTCTCAGTATTCAAACTACGCCGCAAGGTTACGGCTGTTTACATGCGCACCATTCCTTGCCATCCCCTCGTCTCGTAATAGCGGCGCATTTCTCCGCATTAACAGCGGCCAGGTGCCGGGGGCAGGTTATCTCGATGGCCGAGGGCCGCGGCGCTGGGCGTGGCCGGCGCGCTCTCTTTGTTCTCGGGTTGCAGCTCGGGTGATCTAACGAGTGGGCGCGCCGCCCTTACGTTCACGCCTCGCGGGGCTCGGGGGAAAAAATGGAATGACGCTGTGGTTGGGTGGGGGCGACGCGCCGGGGCAGAGGGTGAGGGGACGAAGCGGTGGGAAGGCGAAGACGGAAGACCCGGAGAATGAAAAGGACAGTGAGCTGGGGAAAGTGCAAAGGAGATGGACGCAAGAAACGAAATTAAATGTGGAAAAAAAAGGATGTTAGCAGAGTTAAGACAGAAAGTGATGGGAAGGCTGGAGGAGGACCCACGGAGGAAAAGGACAATGAGCGATGGAATGGTGGGAAAATGAAAAGGAGATGAATGCAAGAAAGGAAATTAAGTAAATGCTGAAAAAGAAAAAAAGTGAGCAGAGTTAAGACAAAATGGTGGGAAGGCGGACAAGGAACACTCGGCGAAGGAAAAGGACGATGAACGGAGGTAAGATTGAAAGTGTAAAGGAAATGAACGCAAGATACTAAATTAAATAAATGTCGGAATAACAAGCCGTAAGTAAGCAGATTTAAGACAGAAAGTAGTGGGAAGCCGGAGAAAAGGACCCCACGAAGAAAAAGGACAATGAGTGGAGGAAAGGCGAAAAGTGTAAAGGAGATGGATGCAAGAAACGAAATTAAGTAAATCTCGGAATAACGAGCCGTAATTGAGCAAAGATAAAACAGCTAAACGAAAAAATTTCAACAAAATAAGAAACTTTTGACGCAGTGAGTGGATTAGTGAATGGTGAAAAGGGACAAACGATAGCGGTACATGTGTCGAAATGATGGACGCTCTCTGCAAAAAACTTATCTAAAACGAACATGAAATTGAGAATTGAAATGGACATACGGAGGGACACCAAAGAATTAGGTAACATATTGATTCGATAAGTAAACTGAGAAAAATTAAAAAGAGAGAGGCTATTTAAACATGAAAATTGAGGGAGAAATATATTATAAGAAATCCTACAAGAACTCAGAGCATAAAATTAGTGCGAAAACATAGATTATATCTGTCTGAATTTTACCTTTTTATCCAGCATCTTAATAAGTGGAGCTAAAGCAAAACCGCAAAACGAGGGGACTAATGACGCACAGGGATGGTGGGGGGCGTCGGGGATTTTCGGAAGCTACTGGATTGCAGAATGAAGGGCCAGAAATCAAAACTAATCAAAGGCAGATACAGCGAGTGGATGAATCTTGTAGAAGAACGAAGAGAAGTGACGCGAAGAAGAGTAAACAAGAGAGTCGCGAAGAATAAGACTTGACAATGGGAATTAATATCCAACATTGCTCCGACATTCGCCTGGTATTTATCGGAGAAACTACGGAAGACTACCGATCAGAGCAGCCGGCCGCTAAACTTCTCCTCCAGACAGCGCAGCTGAATTCGACCTAGCTACGAAGGTAGTATGGATAATCGTGCCATACACGAACTCGAACCTAGGACCTCCCGATCAGAGGCACTGCAGTGACTTCAGCTGATCCTTGAGCTAGCTCTCCCGTCATAGTAGCTGATGTGCAAAATAATGGATAATAGCAGTTGATCTACTCTACCCAGAGTGTATCGTTTGTTATACTATTTCGTTTGTTACTATAAACTATATCGTTTGTTTTACTACAGCTACTATTTGTTTCGCTTTATATTGATATATTATTTAGATGATTCTGATGATTTACTTCTGTGATTTTACAAATATCAATCTAAAGTAACCCTGCTAAATCAGGAGGCCTTTGCCCTTTATGGGATATTATAGGCTGATAATGACACCCAGAGTGCAGAGTAGAGACTCAAGTAGAGCAGGGCTGGCGCGGAAGGGGCTGCGGCGGCGGTGGCGTGTTCGGGGGCGTGGCACTCGGGCGCTTGCGGGGCGGAGGTGCGAAGAGCGCCGTTCATCACCCGGCGATCGGCGGCGGCGGCAGCGGGTAATCGATGCACGATAATTGCAGCGTCCGCAGCGACTAACGCCTCGTAATCGAACGCTGCCCGTCGTAACACGGTGATTTTTAATACGCGCCTACTGCTTCTAATGCGGCCGGGTCGGCGAATGCGCCTGCGGCACCGCGCCCGTGTACTCCCTCCCTCTTCCCCCTCCCCTTCGCTTGGTCTCTGCTCAAGGAATTCCCCAAGGAGCCGACCAACTGGGCGGCCATGTGACCGGAAGTCATGGCTGGTGGACGACCTGAGTTCATCAGATTCCTAACATGTGCCAAAAGGTGCAAAAGCTGTTGACGTCCCCTAGTGTTTTCATTTTCAGTTTTTCAGGATGCATATACAGGAAACTACGAAGCGATAAGATACGACAGTTATAAACGGACTCATGCCCTCAACAATAAAGTGAAATACGTGTTAAAACAAATGGAAGCATTTGTCATCGTCGGTAATCTTGAAAGACATATAGATTATACTGTTTAGTAAAAAAATTAATCTGCTATAAAAATGATTTTGAAAAAAAATGTGATATCTTCGTTTAAAATGATTCTTCACTATCTAAAATGTCTGTTATATTCGACACAATATCTTGTGCTTAAAACATCTGTGAAATTCAAATTTTCAAATTCCATTAGGCCTACTTCTCGAACACTATCACTCAGTTCTTCAATACGACTTCGGTGTCATCCCTGAATATGTATTCCAAATACGTTCGCAATAAAAACATTGTATTAAATGCGAACGAGAATTAAGATTTAAAATTTTTAGAAGCTGCAATGGTTTTGAATCTTAAGGAGTTCGTTCGTTGAACTCTCTCTTCATTCGCATCACACCTACTCGATTGTTGGATTGAATGAAAAATGTCGAAAGTGCGCCACCATCGTTTTGTGATTATTTTTGAGTCAAGAAAATCTAATTTGCTAGATACTTTTTTTTCTACGAGTAGTTTTCTTACACGTTGCTGTTACACATAAAGGGGATTTCGAAAAGTCGTTTTCTTTTTAATTTTCGAAAAACGTAAGGGCCAAAAAAAATTATGTTTATATATTTGAAAAGCACAAAAAATAGCACAATATTTTGTATACAAAGAAAATTTGATTTGGCCAATTGGCTTTCCCAGTTTAACATTAAGCCAGCAAAGCCACCAATTTGTGGAAAAACCGTTGGAGCAAAAAAAAAAAAAAATTTAATTCTTGGATATTCGGAAAGCACAAAATTCTGGGTATAGAGAAAATGTGTTTTTTGAAAAATGGTTCTGCCAGCTTAACGGACGCGAGACAGCGGCAAAGCTGACTGAGCTGAGCTCAGCCGGTCGCACGTCCTCAGAAGCAAGTGGAATTCAAGCGTACTAGAAGGTTGTCTTCCAATATTTATTATCTTTCACAAGAAAAAGTTTCACCTCTTTATTAGATTCTCTGAAGAAAAAAAACGGTCCACCCGGACGTTTACGAAAGTGTTCCTCAGTACTCAGAGATCATGCCGGAAATACATTCCCGGAAGCTTTTAGTAGGCGGGGAGAGTGCGCAACGACAGTTGTTGTTGGTAATCGATCGACATTCCTCCGCTCCCCTCTTGATGTGTCTTCCAGTGCTGAAATCGCCTTTACGCTGGAAGAAATAACGATCAGAATGTCCGATCGTACGCTGGCTGTGTATGCGTTGAAAGGTGATGGCAGGAATTAACGTCGTTTTTACGGAAGCCGTTTTTTACTCGGAGGTTTCCACTCGCACTGAAGGTTCGTCGGCGAGTGCGCCTGTACGTTCCCTGGGACCGGTTCTGACGCTGGATGAGAAAATACTAACATCTGGACGAGTATCGTATGACAGAGCGTAGTAAATTTTTTGAGTGCCCTGGCGAGTTTGTGTCGTTGATGTTGGAATATTTTCAGTTTTATATTCTCTTTATGAAAAAGAGACATTATCAACGACCCTATTCAAATATCCATTTGTTCAATTTGTTTTTCATATTTGGGAGATTGTATTTACAATTTAATTCATTCAACAAATTTTAATAAATATTTATGCAAGTGTAACATTCACATTTTAAGAGATTATTGCAGTATATTTCATTAAGGTAAGCACAACAAATATTGATAATGAACCGAAATTAATGTACTTTTTAAAAGCCTCTTAATGTACGATTTATGGCAATGCAATATCGCATTCTATTTTTTCCAAGTATACGGTTTCCTGGTCTCTGCGGAATTCCATCCCTTTTACATTTTAAGGATAATATACATGGTCAAGGGTTTTTATGAGAAAATGGTTTTAAACATTTTAAAAAGTCCGGTGTTTAATTGCATTAGATTAATTTATATGCACAAACTATATGAACAAACTATATAAAATTAACATAAGCAAAACACACAAACATATTCCAAACATTATGCCACTTGTACTATTTCAGGCTTGCATATTACAGTGTACTAACTATAAATTACGTATACTACGTTACGATTTAAATTTTGGTATTGAAACTCACAGTTCAATGACAGTGGTCCCCTCACTTTCAGTTCATAATCTTAAACGGACACTTTATTCGAAGCATATAATTCAAACATAATAAACAGTGCAGTATTAGTAGCAGAGCAAATAGTACTCTCAGTACAGCTAAATACGAATGCATTAACCGCAATGGAAAGGCGATTCTTTGAAACCGCAAGGTATGCCGCTGCCTTGCGCGCCAAGTGCCCAATATCTGCGTGGCTGGCTCTCGTATTCGAGGAGAAGTTCCGGTTCGATGGCCTGCGCAACGCACGCAGAGCGGCGCGGCGCGGCGTGGCGGCGCATCGTGGTGTGTGGCAATGCGACGCAAGGGAGCACGCGGTCGCCCCACCCCCCGCCGCCGCCGCCTCCGCCGCACGCGATAACCGCGCAGATAGCCCGAGCGCCGCACGCGCTAGCGACGCGATGCCGTCCAGGGGGCGCCCCCGCCCGCGCGGAGATGCGGTCGCGGCGGCGGGGGCGGCGGGGCGGCGGTGGGCGGCGGGGGCGGCGGGGGGCGGGCGGGTGGCGGCGGGGGCGGCGGGGGCGGCGGGGGCGGCGGGGGCGGCGGGGGCGGCGGGGGCGGCGGGGGCGGCGGGGGCGGCGGGGGCGGCCGAGGGGGCGGGGGGGCCGGGCGGGGCGGCGGGGCGGCGGGGGCGGCGGGGGCGGCGGGGGGCGGCGGGGGGGGGCGGGGGCGGCGGGGGCGGGGCGGGGGCGGCGGGGGCGGCGGGGCGGGCGGGGGCGGCGGGGCGGGGTGGGCGGGGGGCGGCGGGGGCGGGGCGGGGCGGCGGGGGCGGCGGGGGCGGCGGAGGCGGCGGAGGCTAGCGGCGGGGGCGGCAGGGACGGAGCGTAGGCTACCGCGGCCGAGTAAGTAGCTATAAAAACTACGATTTTTTAAAAGTGGCCATTGACAATAGGTCATTGTTATACCTCCTGCCTTATAAAATGTATCTTTTTAATTATTTTTAATTAATTTGCGAACGTCCTTCTCAACGGAAACTCAAGCTATTGATTTTGGCTAGGACTCTTCTTTACTATGAAATCTGTCTTCAGTTGTCCCGAAAATGGCTGAACAGGCAATGACGCTGTTAGGCGTCCAGGAACCTTAGATTAAATACAACGGCGTACATTACAATTTCTGAGCGAAGAAATCAAATAACCTACTCAGGAATTTTGTTGAGAACATTTGTTGCATCTCGTAAACATTATTTGGAGTATATTAAAATCGATAAAATCAGTGGAAAATGAATTAAAAGACGGAAAAGGTAAAAATGACCTCTTAGTCGAAATCGACGAAATATGTAAAAGGATTTTAACATTTTAACATATAAACGGCATTTTCCTGAAGTGAAAGAAAAAAAATTTCATTATAATCCGCCCGCTACAAATAACCCATTTTTTGTCGTTCATCATCTTCATAGCTTGTGGCATCTTAGCAGGAACCCAGGGCTTATGTTTTCAAATGACTTGTTTATAAAGGTGTCCGACGGAAATCTGCAAAGAGAGCAAATGTGATTCTCTACATTACACCTCTTGAACTACTTTACAATACAATACATCCCACAAACTACCTTAACGAGATAATTCCACACTATTGTTAAAATGTAAATATACTTTAAAGCAAATACTCAGGAATTAAATATGTGCTTTTAGAAAAATAGGGATTTAGTTATGCTTATCTTATATATACATCTTACAAGCAAGTGGTCCTTAACCCCCGTCCAGACCTTGCACAAGTATTCATGCAGGACACACGCACGCTATGTAGAAATCCAGAAGAAGAATTGCACAGATTACAAGCTAAATTGCAGGTGGTAGAAGGAACATAGTGTTAACCACAGATATATAGTAAATAGATTGGCAATGCCTATGCTGGACGCTAGGGTAGCACTGAAGCCAAGAAACTGCGCGTGACGCCATCTTACTATCACCCCGATCTGAGGCGTTATACATGAATGCAAAGCAAATGAGTTGTATGCTCATACTCGTTTTAATGTTACGAGTAATAATCCTAACAAAGTGAACCACTGTCTGATTCATGAGTTTAATCTTAAAAATTTCAATAGTCCTTCCGCGGATGACATTCGAAATACTTATCTGTATTCGTAAGCTTTTCACCTCTATAACCTCAATTACTTTCTATATAATACCTGAAAAATTGCACTTTATTGAGTGCTGCAGAAATTACTTCATTGGAGCTAACATATGTAGTTCAAGCATTAAATACTTGAATGATCAAAATTAGATGTACTGTCTCTCTTAACAGTTCACAATTTCTAAAAATCGCCAGTAAAGCAAATTACTTAGCAGGAGTAAGATTGACAAAAAAGTGGCATTTAAAATTTAACTTTTCTCATCTCAGTGCGCTAAATGAAAAATATAGTAAGTACTAAAGATCGGTTGTTATGTTTAAACTAGATCATTTCCTAGCAGAAAGGAGTAATTTACAGTAATTATTACAGTAATAAATTATCATTTATTGATATTTTCCTAATGCAAAATAAAAGCATTGCGGTTGGCAAACAAATTAAGATCAAGCAAAAGATATACTTTAAGTTGTTTAAGACTATATTACCATTGCTACCCGTATAAATGAAGTCAAAAGTTGCGCGCGCCGCCATCTTACCTTCTCCCGCTTGGCTTCACTTGCTGGGGCAGCACTTCCAATCTAGTTCTATATATCTGTGGTGTTAACCCACATGTCCATAATTTTTGTCAGCCAGAGGAGAAACAAAGTTTTAGTAGAATGGATGTCTTATTTTCTGTACACTTTTATGGCTGTTTTCTACATATATACTCTAGTTCTATGTGTGCAATATTGACTTGACATCAACCGTCACTGAGGGAGGCTTTTCGTAGCACGTAGTATAAAAAAACTAAATGGAGTATGGAAATTTCTTTTATTAAGTTCATCTTCCTTAAATACTTTATAGGTTGTTTTGCATATGTTTAAGTTGCTTAGTTCCAATTATCTTTTAAATTGCAATACTTGATACACTGAAGAACCATTGTTCGCTTTGCATCGTATCACGATCTTGGAATAAAACTTAAATGAAGAAAAATTGTTCTTGCTGAGATCTGGTACCATGTTCTTTGGCTGCAGAGCGAGAACTGAATGAGAGGTTCCGGGATTTCGGGATCCGAATCGTTGAGGGCCGAGAACGAATCCCTACAACTCCGAAACTTGTGTTTTGGTTGGTTAAATCACGGATTCAACATCCTCCTCCGCTTGGGAAATGGTTCATAATTCGTGGGTAAGGGAACAAACTTATTGAATGAGTCTTATGAATATGCCAGATGATTTAACTTTCACCTTTCCATTGCGATTATCACCCCAGGAATAACCTACATAATTCTGCCTAATTTCCCTCTTAATGGAGGAAGATTGTCAACTAGCAATACTATATCAATACTATGTTTATGGATTTCGAAGCCATTTGTACCACATTTGCAATGAATGATGATAAATCGTAGACCATAATTTCCAAAATCTTTGATGTCTGGACATACGTCCCAATGTGTAAAAAGTGTTGCCTTGTTGGCAAAAGTAGGGTTGAGAGATTCCTTTTAATGTAAACTTTTAATTTAATAATTTAATCATTTTCCTAATTGACTACGAATATGGTAAGTGAGGTCAGTCAACTTTAGCTCTTGTGGAATTTTAAAATGAATAGTAGACCATTCGGCTACTGAAATATTACCTGTGATTTTAGGCAATACTAAAAATGATTGACATGATTGACATTCTTGATATTCATTATTTTTGCGAGAAGAAAATCTGTATCCAGACTACTTACAGCCTGGTGCTTTGATTCACTTCCACTATTGTTGCATTTCTTTGATGTTGATTCAAAACATTTAGAGAAACTAGGACATAATATTCGTCTGCGATCACAAGCCAAATAAGCAACGAGCTTCATGCCAAGTGCCACGTTATTAGCTATTTTTATTATCGCAGAAGATAATAAAACTTGCTGATATTGATTATTGAAAGTCACATGTGTCAAATGATTTAATACATTTTGAGAACTAAATTAATCTGGTGCTTCAGTGCTTGATGCCAGAAATGTACCAATTAAATACCTAGGAATCTCTTTTGATACTAATTTAACGTGGAAAGGCCATATAAAAACAATTACGGATAACAAATATTCAAATGTCGGAACTATATCCCCTACTGAGTTGAAAATCTTCCTTGTTAGAATAGAATGTGGAACACTACTATACAAGTAAATCTTAAGACCATCACTAACCTACGCGTACCCGCGTACGTATGTGGTCCAATGCAGCTGTGAACCATATAAAGAAACTGCAAATAATACAAAACAAAGGCTTACGCTGAATAAACCAAATTCCCATGGTATATCAACAATAACCAGCTTCAGAGAGGGTTAAAACTAGAACCGATCAAAGATTTTATTACAAGAATTTCCCGATCATTCTTTGAATCCTTTAAAAATTCCCCATTACCCTATTTTCATTAGGAAAAACGTACCAAAACCTGAAAGAAACAGATCACACTATCCAAAAGATAATTGAAAATCCCTGCAATCAAGAAAAATCTAAACCAATTCTAACAGTTCCAAAAATTTGGTTAAACAAAAAGAAAGAAAAGAACCATTAGAAATTAGGTATCTTCCAATTATGAATTTGCTGAAGTAGCCACATGGCAACAATAATTAGGAATGGTCAAGCCTAAACGTGAATCAAATGTATTTATAAATACCCCTGAAAGACAGCAATACCGAAGAAGTGATTAAAATTTTTAAAAAAAGGGGGGGAGGGCTATGTGTCTTGTTTCATTGAGACAGTTCTATAATCAAATACATCAAAATAAAGCAATATATTATGCTTTCTGTGACATTTTCAACCAAAGATTTACCCTATTTTAAGACGCTTATAAAAAAACATTAATTGCTTTCAAATGATTTTCTTTTTCTACAACTGATTTATTTGTAAAAACAGGACATGCAAATAATTGATAAAGCTCAGTACACAAGGAACAATTTTTAATTGTCATTGAGGACTGCTGTTTATAAGATTTCCTTGATATTTCCTTTCCTGACACTGTTTTTACCTTTATATATTTTGGAAGCAGAAGTTTGATTAGAATATTGTATCTTGTTCAAAACATTATAATAATGCCTCAAGAATATAAATAGTTTCTTGTAAGCGGGTAATGCATTAGATTTATTCACCAGTTCCCATTCATGTCTTGTTTGTGTATCTAGTTTTGAAGAGAGAAGATACCCAGTGAGGATATATTTTTCAATAGCTTTCAACATATTACTATCAGTCTCCAAAGTGGATATCTAAAAGTTTCCTCAATGAGGAAGGTAATGGACGTTTTTGGTTTATTTAGCTGAAAAAATTACTTACAATTTGAGTTTTAGTCAGTTCTTAAATCTAGTAGTAAGTATATCCCAACTATGCCAAAATTGTCTTCTGTGAAGAGTAAAGGTGCACTACTATCCAATATTCCCTTTAAGTAACACAGTATTTCTACTTTTTTCAGATGATAGTTTTAATTACTACTGTTTGAAACACTGCTTTGAAATTCTCCTGTAGGGATTCAGTTGAGAATTTAAACAACTATTTTGAGAAATTTTACCAGAAGCTTTTCATGTTTACAGTCAAAAGTTAATGATGATATTCCTTTATCTTTATCTGATACAACAGACTTATTAGCATTTGAATTTGTTTCAACCACCCCTGATACCTTTGTAAATTGTTAAAAAATGTTCCTCTTGAACAACAGCCTCAACTTTTAAACTACTTGAATATTTTCAAACTATTCCCATAACAATTGATATATGTCTATTCTGAGTTGATTTGCACGAACTTCTACTTCAGGTTTTCATTCAGATATATATTTATTGAATATAGCTACTTTAGCCTTTACAAAGCCTCTGTTTTTAATTAGTAACTGTTGCCATCCTTTGCTCTGTAGTTTACACTCACCTTCAGTCATTTTGAAATAAATTCACAATTGCTTGCATGCAATACATTCATTTATTGCATTAATTGAATGCAATGCAATTATTTAGTATATTAATTTATTTCATGTAATGGAATAATTGCATTTATTGCATTACAAGCAATAAATTCACAAAACCATTAACCTCAAAATCAAAACAACAAAATGAGAAACACTGAGTAGTGACACAAACAAAACTGCATCAACTTCGTTGACTACCGTTTCATTTCAATACGCAATATGCATATTTCAAAGTTTCAATTGCAACCATAATTATATCCTACAATCTTTGAACAGTCCTCTATTCGGACTACGTGTCTGTAATATGTTGACCTCCCCCGGGCGGAAACACTATTGGATATGCAATATTGACCACACATCAGCCGCCACTGGAGGGGGGGAGGGGGTCCGTAGCTTGTAGAGTTCAAGAGAGTGAAATGGAGTCTATAACTTCGGATTATTAAGTTATCTTGTTTAAATCTTTTACAGGTTGTTTTGCACTCATTCACACTTTTAAGTTGCTAAGTACACATTACCTTTTAACTTGCAAACACTGGATACACTGAAGTGCCATGGTTCGCTTTGCACCGGATCACAAGCTTGGAGTGAAACTTTGACGATGAAAACGTGTTCTGGACGTGTTCTGGCACCATGCTCGTGGTCTGCAGAACGAAAACTGAATGAGAGATTCCGGGACTTCGAGAACCGAATCATTTTGTAGGCCGAGAACGAATCCCTACGACTCCGAAACCTGTGTTTTGATTGGTTGAATCACGGATTCAACACTATGAACACGTTTGTTCAGCTTCTTCGTCATAATGTTTGTTTTCAGGAGACATTCTTAGATCTATGGTTTCGATTTATGAAATAAGCGTTAGCATTGTCTTGTCCCGACCCCTACAATCCAAGTAATCCCCTACAATCCAAGAGCTTTACGATGGTATACCGTAAAGGATTAAATTCCTAACGCTGTCATTACTATAATATTAGTACTTTAAGCACTAACCTGCAGAAGTTTTGCCAAGTGAAAACTTGGGTAACACACAACTTTTGACACCCATAAGCAAATCATCATATTGTGCCCTCACTATTATCTCTTCATTCACAGATTGTTGCACAAAACACGAGTTCACGAGTTGGCACCATTAGACAGCGGAGATACTGGGATATTCCATACCACCCGACATAATTCATAACCCCTTACTTTCCTCAAAGTACATAGTTTTACCTGGCTCGTCAACGACTTAGGTCATTAATCCAGTAAAGAAAGTGCACGCTATATTGCGGGAGGTGTCGGTTTTCCTGCCCCGCTTGAACATGAGATCCGGGCCGATCTGTGCAACCACGAAACACTTTTCCTGGGATCTTTACCATTCACCGCCTCAGCATTTTGAGCGCATTTTATTGATCATTTTTGGCGTTGTTTTAGGTCATCAAAATCCGCCCCCTACTTTTTAAGTACAGTGAAGTATTGCTAGTAGTTTTTGCCACAATTAGTATTCGGACCTTTCACGACCTTCCGCTTATCGAAGTGCGGGAAACGCGCGCGTCGCCGTTTCTGCGGCAGCACTTAAAAGCCGCCGCCGCGCGACCTTTATCAGCCTCTCTGTCGGCAGGGCAATCCATTTCCACGGAGGGAATGCAGGGTGACAAAATCGGTGTTTATATCGCAGGTTCAGAAAGACGAGGTCGAACACATGCATGAATACTACAAATACAATTATTGCAAAATGGGTCCCTAAAAATGCTATCTTGATATAGCATAAATAAATAAATAAATAATAAATATGTGCATACATTTTGCATTTTAGAAAGAAAATATTCAAAATATTTCTCCAATGAAAGTGTCAAAACATAAGAGTGTATCTTTGTGTTAGAATGTCATCAAACGCACCGTATGTAAGCTTCCTTATCAGAACAGCTTTAGTTTCCGATATTCTTAAAACTGACTTCAGTAGAAGTGTTTAGAACGCTCGTCACTGTGCACTTCAAACTAAAAAACGACCAACGGGTATGGCCTTTGCCATCAGTTTTGAAAGGACGAACGTGCTAAAGATCTGACACCGATTTATAGACTTCGCGTAACGCATCTGGCGCTGCGGAACCGATGCATTCTCTGAATTAGTTGTTACTGCCGCTGCCGATGTGTAGGCAGTTCCCAGAGGTCAGCGATTCGACCCACAGATGTCTACGTTTCGGTCGAATCCTCAGTGTATCAATTTCTTTTCGCAGAGTGAAGGACTGAAATGTATGCGACGGATGTTCGACCGTTGGCCCCAGCAAACTTGCTGCCGAGTGTATGTGTGTGTGTGTGTGTGTGTGTGTGTGTGTGTGTGTGTGTGTGTGTGTGTGTGTGTGTTTGTGTGTGTGTGTGTTGTGTGTGTGTGTGTTTGTGTGTGTGTGTGTGCGCATGTTTGAGAGGGAGGGAGAAACCGAGATGGAGAGAGAGAGAGGAGAGGGAGAGAGAGGGAGAGTGTGGGAGAGGGGGAAAGAGGGAGAAAAGAGAGGGAGAGTGGGGGAGAGAGAGGGAGAGAGATGGAGAAAAATAAAAGAGATGAAGAGAGGGAGGAGGAGGGATACAGAGAGGGAGAGAGATAGAGAGTGAGGTGGCGCAGTGAGTGGACGTGCCCGCGGTGCGGGCGTGATTATCTTTTATTTAAGCATTTCGCAAAATGATTATTTTAGGAAAGTTAGTTAGCCTATTTCCTCTGTGCGGATGGTGTGAGACATCATTTTCCATCTAAAATGCCGGTGAAATACCGGTATAACCTTAATGAACGTCCGTACCGGTATAGATGTCCTATAAAGATGTATTTGACCGGTATAAAAGAATAAAGGTATTTGAGAGAGGTAGAAAAAAATGTCGGTATTTTACCGGTGTTTAATGCCTTTTCGGTCCATGGTATCTATTTGAGAAAAACACACTTCACAAATTCAGAATCTTTCATCCAAGTTCTTTATTTTTCAAGCAAATGGTTGAAATGTCAACAACAATATTTACGCGTATTATTTGTTTCAAGAACATTACTATGCATACAAGAGAAGTGAAGGCCTATGCGTAAACATACTAATGAATTACTGGAAAAGAACGGTGTGTCTTTTAATTAAATTACTTTGGAGAAAAATGTATCCTTTTTGTGGAAATGATATTGTCTACTACTTATACGTATTTGCTGACATAGAAATAACGATTGATTTCATTCGATTTCTGTATTCATTTGGTGAAAATAAGCGAAATGCCATTAAGATTACATTCCCGGAGGTCGAACGTAATGTCCGCGAAGGGGGAATACGCCTTACTTCAGATGCGGTCATTGCCAGTGCGGGCAGTTGCCAACTGGCAGCGTTTGGCAGCGTCTGCATTTGCACTTTGCCACGATTGCCAGCATTCCGCTCGCGATCCAGTTGGCTCACCATTGCGAAAATAAATAATAATATTATCGTCAATGAAAATAGTTCTGGACAAAAAAAAAAAAGAAAACAGCCGGGTAAATGGAAATTAAACGGTGTTTAAGAAAAGCGTTCTTGGAAGACAGATTACCCGACATTCTGGAAGGAAATTGTTATTTTTAAATGTTATTTTCACTTCGATTTCGTCGCATCCCAATACAGCATTGTCATGTTTGCCATCAAAACGTATGAAAATGAACAAGTATTGAAATAAGATACTTGTTAAACACAGATTTAAATCAACAATATAGGGTGAGCGGTTTAATGAAATAATAATATTAATAATAATAATAATAATAATAATAATAATAATAATAAAATAATAATAGTGCTACATATTGTAGCCTACAAAATGGCATATGAGCTAGGTGTTCGCTTTTGCCCTACCCTCTTTCTAGCTGCCATTTTCAACTTCACATAAAACGTTTGATTCTTCGAGAAACTCCATTGGAAATAATTTGAAGCACTTCTACTCACAAATACTATTCACACTATAATAAGGTATAACGTCTCTAATATACGTGTTAACGACGTGAGAGATACTTCAAAAAAATTACATTAGTGTAATTTGAATAAACAAAAATAATCTAAGGTAAGTGGCATTTATATTGTGTTATTCAGTGCATTTAGCACAAGCCCCACAAAAAGTTTAAAGAACAATTTGCAACCGTTTTGGGGGTTCTGAAAATGCGAAATTATATTTGTGCGTTTCTGAAAATGCGGAATTTTGAGTTCATTTTCACAGAAAAGTTTTGATTTTTCGAGAATCTTTATAAGACATCATTTGAAGCCCACATATTCACAAATGTCAAAATGTATACAGATTGTCGGTAATGTAAATATTAACGGCGTGAGAGACATAATTTTTTTTGTAGTTTTTGACAAATCAAAACATTACGTCAAAATGGCGTTGATATCAACTTTTATAGTGAGTTTGGCATTACTCCTCCAAAAAGTTGGAAGAAAATAATTAGAGCCCTTTGAATGGAAACCTTGTTTTTAATACTTTTTTAATATTGTCTGAACGTGTTCATGATACGCGATGTTGGTGCGTGTTGTACATGGTCCACACGTCAAGCCAAGGCGGAAAGTGATCCCATTGTGCCATATTGCTGCCGTAGCGTCTCCGGCGGACAACTCGAACGTTTTATTTCTTCACGGGGTACTTCTTTTTCAAGCGACTGAAATATACATTATACATGGTTGCTTTATTAACAAAATGCAAGGAAAATATAATACTGTACAATATGATTTAGCCGCTTAACAAAAGATCCTTTCAGCTCAGCATAGCAATGATTTTGAATTTGGTATATCACGTTACTTTCCTCAGTGACGTATCTTGACTCTAATAACGCACATTTTTTGCAATTGCAAACCGTCGTTATAAATTGTTGTAGAATTCAGATAAATGAATGGCAGGACAACATATAATATCAACTCCTCTGCTGTGCATGTTCCAGACATAGCCTACTGTATTCTACTGACATAAGTTTTATAATTGTCACCAGATTGATAAACGCGCAGGATCTTGTCTCGAAAGTAAATAGTGGCTCATTTCTTCTCTGGTGTACCTTCACACGAATATTTCACGTGATGTTTCCTCATACCTTCCTTATCTAACTATTAATCTTTTTTGATTCTGAAACTTCAGACACGCTGATGTGATATGTTATCTACAATTAAATAACAAAATTTAATATTTCTCTAAAGATACAATCATCTTGACTTACGATGTCTTAGATTAGTAAGCAATGCCCCATGGTTTGTATCAAATGCCACTGTACATAAAGATCTACATATTACCACTGTTAAAGAGGAAATAACGTCTAAATCTGTCAAATACCAACATAGACTCGATAACCATGTTAACTATCTGGCCGTAAATATCTTAGATAACAGCACAATGACAAGAAGACTAAAAAGAGTACATCCTCTCGATCCGGACCACAGACATAAATAATAAATTTTGTAATAAGTGTTACTGTAGAATAGACCATTTTCATGTTTCATTTTGCCATTATTTGTAATATTGTTTGTATCTTTGTTTTGTATTATTGTGATTTTTATGTGATGTATTTTTTTTCTATTTTTTCTCTAATATGTTTAAAATAATATTTAGAAAGAACCAGAATTGGCTGGTTTCTTTGCAGGACAGTTTCTTTGTACAATTGCCGAATGATCTAGTAGATCAAATTGCAAATAAAGCAGATGTAAAACAAAAATCTTGACTTACGAGGCTACCTATTTCATTGACTTCGAACCTATTGCATATCTTCACCGCTATTTTCACTTCACATACTGATATCAATTTAGCCTACGATTACATACAATCCTACCTTTACAGCTATACGAATTGGACCAAAAAATGGAGAATTAAAATTAACCCCTTAAAATCACAATCTAAAATATTCACACTCAGACGTTCTCCCTTCCTTGCACCCTTACGAATAAATAACACCGATATTCCGTGACTTTCTCATTCTTCGCCAGTCAAATACTTAGGTGTCTTACTAGACAAACGGTTAACATGGAAACCGCATATTATTTCAACCGCCCACAAAACACGTGCAAAAAGTTTTAAATTATACCCTTTTATCAACAGAAATTCCACCCTTAGCATAGAATCTGGGCTGCTCATCTACAAAACGATCATAAGATCCACAATGACATATGCTTGTCCAATATGGCGCAACATAGCACCTACCAACCTATCCTTTTTACAGACAATCCAGAATAAATATTAAAGACAAACCTTGAAAGCACCATGGTTCATTTCTAATTCACAAATCCATCGGGAGCTTCAAGTACCTCTCCTATCAGAATTCATCTCGCAAACCTCTCAGAAATATTATTCTCTTCTCCACGCATGTCCTAACACTCCAATATTCAATCTCGGTCAAAACGCACATTATCCTTCACGCATTAGATCCAGATTCCCCAAAGATCTCTTTCGCCCACCCTGAATCATAAAATCATTTGCCCCCTTTCCCATAAACATCCTCCCTCCACTTCCAGACAATATATGCAAATCTTAGGTTAGTCAAGTATTTCAAATGTGAAATTTTAAAAATAGTGAAGGGTTGCACCGAGACCCGCATTTGCCTTAGGATGCATTTGCCGCATTTGCCGCATTTGCCTTAAATTCATTGTATGTAACATTGTACCCGTTAAAATCCCCGAAAGACGAAAGTCGAACGGGAAGAAAATTTAAAAAAAATGCATATCTTCCAGAGATGGTTTCAGACCGATCTAGGTTTCGAAGAATCCATAGTAATTAGGATTGATTGATTGTTCGTGATTCCGGGAGCGTCAACTGAGGTATTTAGTCATTTAGTGTTTTTTTCTTCGGAGGTGGCGGTGATCTTTTCCCGGTGGATGGAGAGATCCGGCGCCGGCCTACAGTCGACTAGCGGGGTATTCCCCTCAACCAGGTATCTCCCACCAGCGGGGCAACGCCCAGCCGGGACCAGATCTAAGCTCCCGACTGATCTCCCGGCATATGTGGTAGTATAGTGCATGTTAGTGTAAGTGTGTGGGTTCGGGGTTAGGATAGGACAAGGAAGAGGAAGGAAAGATCGCGCGCTCCCCGTGGCCCGTTTAATGATCATATAATCTACTGCTCCAGCATTCGCCTGCTGTTCATCGGAGAAACCACGGAAAACTATCGATCAGAGCAGCCGGTAGCTAGAATTCTCCTCCAGACAGGGACTGAATTCGACCTAGCTGACAAGCTAGTGTCGAAAATCCTGCCGCCGTCGGGACTCGAACCTAGGACCTCCCGGTCAGAGGCATCAGGTTGATGCACTGAGCCATCTCTCCCAGTGGCAGACGTTGGTGTTTTAGTTCCAGTAAGAAGGTGCTGCAGGAGTGCGCGCCACTGTAATGGTTTCCACCATGGTATATGGGAGTTAAAAGGCGCTGGCCTCCGTTCAGTGCCGCTTGTGCACCCCTGGAGTATCGCGGCGTGGCGCAACGCGAAAGGACGTGCGCGTGCCCCTCTGCGCCGCCGCGCGCGGACGTGACGGACGGGAAGTGAGCGGCGCGCGCCGCCGCCGCCGCCTCCGCCGCCGCTGCTCTCTCACTGCTTCCATTGCACACACGCCCACCTCACCATCGCCATGTCGCAATCGCCGCCGTCATCTACTTCTTTTCCTCCCCTGTTCTGCTCTCTCGCCTCCGCGCTCACTATCCTCTCCTGTCCAGAGTTGCCAACCGTCTCGATATTTTTGGATTTGTTGCGCGTCCTGGCAGTAACCTAGTCAGGACGGCCATTTTCCGTATATTTCAGAATTTTCATTTGAAAAGTAAATTTTTGTTTATAAAATTGATTTTTATAATAATACTAAGTTTTTTGTATTCGAAGCTTAAGGCAAAGAAAATGCCTAAAATTGCATGATTTTGCCCTTATATTTACATTCACGGACACTTCACGACCTGATGCATTTGAAGACCAGTCATGATCTCGGTGAAACGGTTCCTCGCAGGGGAAAATATCTAGAGTGGAATATATAGACAAACCTACGAGTAGGTAATCCTGGATTTCACGTTGCAGCAGAGGAGGAACACTGCCACATTCCGGGATACACATTTACAGGACGTATGATCTAAGTACTTCACGCTTCTGGAAACAAGCAATTTTCTTCCAACGTAGTAACTGAATACAAATATTGAAAACAAGAGCCACATATTGATCGCGTTATAGAATATTCCCATTGAGCTTGGGCAGACCTTATTCTTAAATAGGTTCCGAATTTTGCGTCACTAACACAGGAATGATATTCTCGGCGGGGTGCAGGAAGCATGTCCTGGTCTGTAAGAAATGTTTATCAGGCTTCGATCGAGTTACGCATGGACCTTACGAAACATGAGGTTGCGATAACTTCTGCTTCGCACACATCCGTTCACTAGCGTTGAGTGCGCAATTTCCAAGAAGGGGTTAGGTTTGACAATTCACGGCGAAGGTGTGGAAATCATAGAATCACAGTTTGACTTTGCTTTGTTTCATAGAAAGAGACATTTATTTGCACACACGTATCTGAAATATTCCATTTATACAAGTAAATATAGCAAATGGTAACAAAATATCTAGGTAAACGTGTAATTAGACCAAAATATTTAAAATATGTAAAATAAAAATGTTTTTAGTGCATTCAGAATGTGATGCAAACCCTAAAAAATTAACACAGGTAACTTCTACCTGTAAAAATAATAAATATTTTCATGAAAATCCGTTTCTTATACTTATGATTTGCCATCTTGTTATTTACAACCATCCTGTCACCCCACCATATATTTCTGTCTTCCTAACCTTGCCGCTCTGCCTCCCTGCAGCTCTACCGCCCAGCAGCTTTACTGCTTTGCCGCCCTCCCGTCCTGTCATCTCACCACTCTGTCTTCCTGCCGCCCATCAGTGCATTCTGCTTGACAATCTGCAACTTTGCTACCTGACATCCTCATATCCCGAATTCCAGCACCCCCTCCTCTTGTTGCTCTCCCTTGCAACGTTTCACAGGACAAACCTTGGTATTCGAACTACGTTTTCCCTTTACAGTAATTTCGGACCATAATCTCGTCAAATACATTAAGAGAAAACTAAAGCAAATTGTAAAATATTAACTTCATACTGCAATTCTATAATTTTTTGAAGAAATGGTAAGGCATATCGAAATGTTGATTGCCTAAACAGAGGATTAGCAAGTACGTTCCTTGATTAATGGAGTTGTAAGAAATTAAAAGAATGTATTTTATACGGATTTTCAAATAGTTAAAACTGTCTCATTTATAGGATTATTTTGGCATCAAAGTGACCAAAATTCTTGAATGAGGGGACATGTTCGTTTGAAAAGTTTCAGATACAATTAACCAATATTGTTGGTCGTATGATTATTACAATATCAACGTTGTTGATATAATGACTTAAGATGTAGAATTCGGTGTGAGTCGATGAGTTATAAAAAATTGTGATACTAAAAAAGCAGTAATAGTGAAACAAGATTTTAAATGTCATGGTAAATGTATGAAGTGCGTAGACTCATAACAAACATTTTGAAAGAATCTTCCTGATGCTGTATTGAACGTAATTCTAGTGTTGACCTGTGAAACGTTACACCATTCCCTTCCCTGCCGATTACACCTATTCTCAACCCCGCCTCGCTTTGACGACGCCCAGAAGCCCCGGCTTCGTCAACTTGCCAATTTGTGTGCCTAGTCTCCTCCAGACTTTTACTCCTCTGACACCCTCGTCGCTGGAATATCGTCGCTCCCCCATCGCTGCCACCTCCAAACCGTCAAGGAGACCTCGGTTTCGGTTGTCTCCACCATTTCTTCGCAGATCTACTCAGAACTTTATTCGCTCTTTGCAAACACTTATACCGCTTCTACTGCTCCTGGTAATCATCACACCACCTCGCGTTCTCTTAATGAGACTATTTCCATCTTCTCTAGCAATCAATGTTCGTGCTCGCTTTCCCAAAAACCCATTTTTGCAATTTCCTCTCGCATCTATTCCTCACAAAAGCTTTATTGCAGCAATGGGCACAATACCACACTCCATCCACCATTAATTATGTGAGCATTCAGGCTGCTAGCTGTTTAAGAATCCTTGATTAAATTTTCCTAATAAAATACTAATTTATATTTCTATTGCATTACTAATTATAAAAGTATACTTGTAAATTTTAGGCAACTGTTGAAAAGTAATGAGCGTTTTCTGCAACTTTTATTATTGAAATTATAACTTCGAAAATAAGTGTTAAAAATCCTTGGGTTTTCAGTTCAGAACGTTTTACACGAGAATAAAATTCGAAGTCATGTTTACATCCGTGTTTAAAAAACGATATAGCTTAAAAGATGCATTATTTAATTTTGCGCAACAAATCTGTTTGCAATTAGGATGGTTTGGTCACATAAATAGTATGGAAGTGAATCGTTCACCCAAACAAATCTATACTGGACTTCACCAGGAAGAAGGAAAAAAGGAAGACCAAAACTACTTGGAATCAAGAAATTTACTAATTGTTGGAAACAAACTTATTAAATTCAGTGTAATGTTGTAACAGAAAAGTGATTTAGTTCATTGTATAACTGTTAAATAAATAAATCTGCTTGCAGGGCCCTCTGATAAGTGCGCTCTGGGCTGAGGCCTGTGGAATCTGTCGGGAGACTTGGCGCCGGCCGTCCCTCCCTGTACGCGTCCCCTCCCCCTCCGTCACCGCCTCCGCCACCACCTCCGCCGTCTCCGCCGCCGCCTCCGCCGTCTCCGCCGCCGCCTCCGCGGCCGCCAGCCCCGGCGCAGATCGCGGCCGCGCCGCGAGAACCGCAAATGAGTGGCGAACCGTAGCCGAAGCCAAATGGATTGGCCGGAATTGACTCCAGAAGCGATGGCGGAGCGGTGAAGTTTATCTACGGATCTCGTAGAGTGCACCTGTTTCATAAGAAATGGAATTGGTGATTCAGCGCCTTTCGTGCGCTCGTTTTCTCTCTTCCTTGTTGAAAAGATTGAATGGATGGAGAGATTGGAAAGGAATGTTCCGACTGCTGAGATAATTCTGTGGATTGTATCACACGTAGATCTGATTAACGTGTTGATATGTTGCTCTGTAGTGAAGGGCATGTCTCAGTTCGTATTCGAATTCGAAAATCATTCGCTTAATGAATACTTTGCTGAATACATATACACTGATTTGAATTCACGATATTGAATTATCTACTGTATGACAGTAATAGTAAAAATATTTTACGCAACACTAGCGTTCCAACAGCATTGAAGTAAGGAAGGCATTACGATTAATTAAAAGATTACATTACGAAGAATGTGGAGGGATAATATTTCCAAGTCGTTTCTTCCTTCTATGAAGTGTAAACATGCAAATTTATTCTTGAACTGAAGACAATAAAATGAAGTTCTTGTGGTGTATGTTGACGTTACGATTAAAGATAAAACATGGTGTATCGACCGAGAAGGAAAGCACACCGTGTGTGTTCTTCCTTATTGCCGAGTATGCCCCACAGCGCCCAGCCATTTCTTGGCGGATGACGATGGGGTGCCTCACAAATTACAAGTGTGTCGGCGCTGCGCGGCCATTAACGGGCACGAGCTCCGATTCCGACACTCGCGTCGGACGTCGAAGGCGAATAAGAAGCCCACGACGCTCACGTTGGACGCGCTTGGGGCGTCCGTCGCCGGTGGAGCCAGCGACGCGGCGCGCAAGCTCAGGAAGCACGTGCTCAGGAATTCGGAAATTGAGGGGGGTGTAGAGCAGTGGTTTCCAATCGGTGGGACTTGTACCCCTGCGGTACGCGCGCATCCTCTGAAGGGATAGCGAACACATGTCAAGACAAGTTTTGTTGTACGAATGATCTTGGCTGTCCGCGTGACGCTACGTCGAAGGCCCAGCCATGAAGAAGGCCATGACAAGATGGTCGAAACGTTGGCAACACAGCCTTGGACCCGGACAGCCAAGATCATTCACATGCCCACC
Source organism: Acheta domesticus (assembly GCA_031308135.1). NCBI lineage: Eukaryota > Metazoa > Arthropoda > Insecta > Orthoptera > Gryllidae > Acheta > Acheta domesticus. The sequence goes on from JAHLJT010008844.1 coordinate 30,786, forward strand.
TCTCCCAAAGATTCTTTAACAAACTTCATAACCACCCTTCTCAACCAACATTCTCACTAGGAAAAAACACTCATCCGCACCTAAATCGCATACCATCAAGATTTCCCAAAGATAAATTCCGCCTTCCATAAATCCAACTGTACCTCCATATCATAAGCCTGATATAACATACATTTAACCAGCGCCCAGCAATAGTTTCTAAAATACCCACCGCTATTTCTCATTGAGGAACCCAGTGGGGTCATCCTCCTTCTTATTACTTTCCCGTATACGTACGTATACACGGAGTGATATACGTAGTATAGGGAAAGTTATGTAATGCTGCGCGAAAAAATGGCCAATTTTCGGCGGAAAAAATTAATTGCCGGGCCGTGAAAACGAATAAGTGGATAAAACCAGTTGCTAAATTAAGAAAAAAATCCTCTATCTCGTGGTGTGGTCAAAATCCATGATTTGTTGCTTCTTTATACTTAAAAATCGATTGACGGCATTCCGTCCGTCTGTGGTCAACGCTAGCGCCTAAACCGTTCGGTCGATTTTCTTCAAAATTGACATTCCCCAGTCGATCTGATTCTAGTCGAAGCTTTGTGATTTTGAAAAAGATTCTTCAAAATTTGGGGTACTTTATATGAAGCCCCCCGGGGATTTTCAACATTTTCTCAAAAACGGCTCCAAATTTTTTCTTTAAATTTCTTGTATGAATAGAGGAAAATACACCTTTTAACATGGCATAGGTCCGATTTTCACGTACAGCTCTGAATTTTCGAAAATTGTGAAAGTTTGAATTTTTTTCGGCGTCTTTCTCCAACTACAAAATTGAAGATTGAGATTTTTTCTTCAAATAAAATTTGTTCTGCATATTGACTTCTTTAATAAAGGTCATGTAAATGTTTTTCACAATTTTGGTAGTTTTCGTGCAATATTGCGTGCAATATGTACAATTTTAAAAAATTACAAAAACAAATTTTCTCAAAAACGGCTCCAAATTTTTTCTTTAAACTTTTGGTAGGGATAGTGGTAAATGTACTCTATCAATGACATAAAAGCCATTTTGGTCTATGGGTTGTTTTTTTCAAAATTTACAAAAATGTAAATTTTTTTACTTGTCTCTCACGTCGTTAATATTTACATTATCGGCGATTCTTTTACATTATTATATTTACGAGTATATATGCTTTAAATAATGTCAAGTAAAGTTTCTCGAAAACACTACCGTTTTCTGTGAAAAGTAGCTCAAATTTCGGCATTTTCAGAAATGCTCAAACGTCATTTTCTCGTATATGGCTGCAATTTTTTTCTTGAAACTTTTGTAACGGATAGTGCTAATTACACTCATTAGTATAGCGTGAAGTTTATTTTGAGTTTTTTTTTTGTTTTTTTCAAAAATTATATAAATGTAAATTTTTTGAAAGATCTCTCACATCTTTAATATGCACATTATCCGCAATTTGTAAAGATGATTATATTTGTGAGTGTAAGTGCTTCAAATAACTTCAAATAAAGTATTTTGAAAACTCAAAAATTTTCTGTGAAAATGAGCTTCAAATTTCGCATTTTTAGTAGTGCTAAAACGCCATTTTCTCTTAAACGGCACATAATTTTTAAAAGAAAATTGCCATTTACGGCTAGGTTTTTGTGTTCTTTAATATTCTAAAATTAATGTTTCTGTTCTACCAATAGGAAACCGAAAAATTAAGAAAATGACAAAAAAATGTACTTTTGGCGATGATAGATGGTAGCTAGCAAGAAAGAGTATGTGGCAATTCCGAATAGCTAGCGAAGACCCAGGAAAATAGAAAACTAATACGGGAAAGTCTGTGCCATTCTGTTTCTGTTTTTTGACAAATAAATAAATAAAATAAATACGGTCATGCTTAATTTTTTCAAATACGAGTAGTTTTTCTTTAATTTTGTGACAAACGTAATAGGCCGCTGTAAGCTGTCCGCGCTTCGGACAGCTGGATGCGTCGTAAATTAGAATGTGCAATTTTGTATATTATTTCTTTCTTCGTTTCTTACATTCGAACTTTGTTATAGACTTACACATTAATATTTTAGAAATTGTTTATTTTGAAATATTTGAAATAAGTAAAAAGAATTAATAGCTCTCAGAATAGCGACAATGCAGGCTGTGCAACAATGGAATTCACTTTGCGCTCGCGAATATCTGTGAATTAGTGTCATTGTTGTGACCTAATGGAGCTGTATGAAAAGGAGTTATAATTGTCTAATTTATGTTGATATTTGCAGGCAAATATTTAGTTTTGCACCAAATGCTGTACCATTTGTAATGAGTAGAGAATTTGTTGCATGGTTTTAAAATACTCTTCCCTAATCATGGCCCAATGGAAGGCATTTCTATATTTCCAGGGTATCAGGCTTCTTTTTCCAATACAGGGTTACACAACTTTTGCATTCTATTTTTGTGAAGTTGTAGAATTCACATAGTTCTGACAACACTGCAATGGAAATAGTGAGTTCCAAGCGAAGATGTTAGTAGCGCATAAAGTGCAATATTACAGTACTACTTAGCTGTTTCCTCTAATACGGGAAAGTAAGTGCTGTTGTAGCACCACTAGTTTATACTTTGTATTATATTGTCCATATATTTTGTATTATACTCAGTTCTTTAAAGCAGCTAAGTGCGCTGTACCAGAAAAAGATTCAATAAAAAATAAATAAATAAATTTAAAAAAAACATGACTACGGCCGAGGAAGCCTACGACTTCAACTTTTGTTGTATTTTTCCTTTTCGTTTTCAACGGAACATTCCACATGAATATCCCAACAGAATACGCTTTATATTGCGAATTCATCTCATTATCCTTCTTCTGTACTCAACAATCCTTCCGAATTCTACCAAAATCCTTTTAATCTTCTCTCTTCACTCGCCTACACGATTTTCTGTTCCTTCCATTCATCTCTTCAACACGTGTACCCAAATTTTTTCCTCCACCCCACAATCTTCTTTCAAACATTATTTGTTACTTTCTTGTATACATACGTATATACCGAGTAATATACGTAATATAGGGAAAGTTATGTAATGCTGCGCAAAAAAACGGCGGATTTCGGGCAGAAAAAAATTAATTGCCGGGCCCTGATAAGGAAAAAAATGGACAAATCTAGTTGTTAAATGAAGAAAATAATCCCGTAACACGTGGTGTAGCCAGAATTTCTATTTTGTGGGACCTTGATACCGAAAAACCAATTGACGGAAAAACGTCCGTCTGTCCGTCAGCCTCTTCATCCGTCTGTAAACAGCATTAGCACCAAAACCATGCGTAAGATTTTTCCCAAGTGGAAGAAACCCCTTTCCATCTCACTCCAGTCGAAGCTTTTAGATTCTTAAAATCATTCTTAATAATTTGGGGTATATTACGTGAAATCCCCCGAACATTTTCAAAATTTTCAAATAAAAGGGATCCAATTTTTTCTTTAAATTTCCTGTAAGAATAGAGTAAAATTAGTTTCCTGTATTCTACTGTCTTTTTCAAAAATTACATAAATTTAATTTTTTATTTATCTCTCACGTCGTTAATATTTATACTAGCGACAATTTGTTCATATTATTATACTTATATGCTTTAAATAATGTCATAAAAAGTTTCTGAAAAACTCAACCGTTTCCTGTGAAAACTATCTCAAAATTCCTCATTTTCAAAAACACTCAAACGTCATTTTCTCATAAATGGCTCCAATTTTTTTCTTCAAACTATTCGAATGGATAGTGCAATTTTTACATGATGGAAATTTAATTTTGGTGTATATTTTTGTTTTTCCAAAAATTACCCAAAAGTATTGCTTTGAAAGATCTCTCAGTGGGTTAATATGCACATTTCCAGCTATTTATAAATACCATTGTATTCGTGAATTAAAGTGCTTCAAATGACTTCTAATGAAGTTTTTTGAAAGTTTCGAAAACTCAAAACTTTTTTGTGAAAAAGAGCTTCAAATTTCCCTCTTGCACTAGCACTTCAACGCCAGTTTCTTAAAAACGACTCCAAATTTTTGAAAGAAAATTGCCTTTGAAAACGAGGTTTTACTGTTCTTTAGTATTCTTAATATAACATTTCCGTTCTACTATTAGAGAATCGAAAAATTAAGAAAATGTAAAAACATGTATTTTGGGCGGAAATAGATGGCAGCTGGCAAGAATATGTGACAAGTCCGAATAACTAGCTGAGACCGACTGAAGAAGAAAACTAACACGGGAAATCTATGTCATTCTACGATTGCACCACTAGTTGGATTTTACACTCATTCCCTAGCCCACATCAAGACAGAATTTTCTCGCCAGCATAATAATATTATATTGAACGCCATTTTATCCAAGTCCCTCCCCATATCTTCCTGCTCCTGTGTGTCCCTATCCATATCAACAACACAACCTACTAATTTAAGCACCCTTCTCTTTTAACCTCCTCGCTTTTTCCTCAGAAACCTCCACGCTTTAAAACTTTTCTCTCTCCTACCCAAACTGATGCCAAGGAAAAACGGAGTGAATGTTTGCGAGGGGAAGCAATTATCTTCCAAATACTCAAATTAATTAGTGCACACACGTTACCGCCCAGCCCATCGTTTCCTTCCGCAAGCTGTAACAGCCTTAATAAGGAGATTTTTTCTAATGGGTATAAAACGGCGATGCAGTTACACTCCCTGTCACTGGAGAAAGAAAAGATAAAAACCAAGTTACAAAAACAGTCTGTGGAGCCATTCTTTAATTATTTACAATTTAAAAAAATTGTTTATCAACTTTAATTTCGAGCACTCATGTGATGGTCACAGTTCATTTGATTAAGCAAAGACGCAGTTAGACTGTGACAAATTAAAAATGTTTAAAAGTGATATCCGATGGTAATGTGAATAAAGAAAAGGAATTTTATACGGTAATCAAAGTCATAATATCATGAATCATAATCACGTCATCAACCATAAAATAATGTCGAAATGCTAAGAAATATTACGAGAACGTGTCCGAACTAGTGAGAGCTGTTCGAAATCATGACATTACCAAGCGGGAAAAAAAATTAGGGGAAGTTGCTAGGAAAAAGAATTTCTCCAGAAGGAGTTTTGACAGATATAGTACGGTTGAAAGCATTGAAACTACACCACGTCAGCGCCCTCAATGGAACATTATCTATTGTAGTAAACTGATATACGAGCCGTTTGGTGAGGCGTAGGAATGTGCGGATTAGAAACCTCAAACGTGTTTATTATATCTTAAGACCAAAATATGCCTAATTGATGAATTGGCCGGTAAATTCTTACATCAGTCGAAACGATTTAGATGAAGCTGTATTACAATGAACGGATAATCTCAGACTTCACCCGGCTCACACTGGTTTTAGGCACAGAGCGCTGGCTGGAGTAACGTGGTTGTTCGAGTGTGCGGCTTCTTATGTGTTCACAAAAAGTATTTTGGTATAACAAATAAGTTAGACCAAGGGCCAAAATCTCGCCATCTACTCGGAAATTTAGGTGGAATCGTCGTGAAAATTACGTGGAAATAGAATTTCACGACTGACCCAGTGAACTCGAAACTGCACTATATCCTCAAGAATGAGGGGGGCGCGTAATTTATACGTATGTTAAATGAGTAGTTTCATTACTGGTCTTATGTTCATTATTAATGCCAATCTTCTGTGTATTACATTTTTATTTCTACTGGTGTTCATACTATTTCTAGTAAAATGTGGCAAAAACCTTCGGATATTTCTTACCGCTCAGGTCAAGGTTTACCCAGCACTGAAAAAATATTTACTGTTGATCAGTAGAAGATTGACCGAACATATAGGTCTATGTTCCATTACATTTTTTTCAAGGTCGCATTAACTACTAGGTCATTAGCGACCACTATTGGATTTAACGTTATGGCATGAGGATGAAGCGATATGGTGATAATAGGGGGAGAAAGGACGAACACATACAAGCATGCTCGAGACGGGACTCAAGCCCGTGACTCCTCGGTCCGAGATCACTACGGCACTATTTCCTTTGCAATCACGGCCACGTGGCCGACGCATTAGATTTTGAAGTCTGGAGGGAGACTTGTTAACATTAATTTGTTGATCGTAATTTATTGCCATCCACTCACTAGATCGATATTCATAATCTATTAAGTTATAAAACGTAATCAAAGTCGTAGTGAAACTTATGAAATATTTTTTATTAGAGATGCTCTCTCTATCCAGAAAAAATACCCAATTTTATCAGGATTTGTTTTAAATATAGAAGGGCTGAAATATTTAGAAAATGCTACAAGATGTTAAACTCGGTGCAAATTAAAGTGTAAATTATTGAAAGTTGACTGACGGAGTACTGACAAAGAATATTAGTGTAAGGTGAGAAATGGAAACGAACAAATGAATAAAAAATCTTGGAAAGGAAACTTTGTCAATTGGGAAAAGAAGCAATGAAAAATTAAAGAACAAAGAAAAGCCACAGAAAAGCCGATTAATATTCAGGAAGAACTAAAATACTGCTAGTGTTACGAGAGAGAGGAAAACCTTGAACAATAATGATGCAAAGAGCACATTGATGGACAAATATTTGTAAGTGGAAGAAGTCTCAGGTAATAAAAATTGGGTTGAGATTGGAAAGAAAATTAAAATGGTTAGAGAGAACTACAACAAATAAAACAAATATAGTACGTGTCAGGAAATGTGATATAAAGTATTGAGAGATCATTGAGAGGGTGGTAAATATAATAAGACGAAGAAGGAGCGGGAAAGATAATGAAATAATAGTTGTTAACTATAGGTATCTATAAAAACGCTTGGCAAGGGAAAGAAGAATCTGCTGCATCCTGCCTAATGGTAGCTTAACGCAAGAAAAGTTCCTTCAAGTTCATAGGCATGAAAAGCCTGAAACTAGAGTCCGACAAAAAGTACATTCCTGGACTCCCTTTTCAATTAAGGTTTTTCTTTAAAACATATTTTAGTAGATCATGAATAAAACACACAAGGAGAATAAAAGTATAACTTTAATTATGCGATTAATAAATTCGAATGGTTTTACGTTGAACCATGTACAGAGTTGCCAGATGGCTTGGAAAGCCTCTACCTCAAATGCCACATAACAATTCCCAAAATGTCAGGTAGAAAACGTAGAAAATCAGAAAATGAACGTATTTAGGGAAATAAAATATTTTATTACATCAGGCTATGGAGCTCGTTTCTAAAGTTCCAGGCTAGCTTCTAAAGTTCCATGGTTTTACGTTGAACCATGTACTGAGTTGCAAGATGGCTTGGAAAGCCTCTACCTCAAATGCCACATAACAACTCCCCCAAAATGTCAGGAAGAAAGCGTGGGCAATCAGAAAATGAAAGTATTTAGGGAAATAAAATATTTTATTACATAAGGTTATGGAGCTCGTTTCGAAGTTCCAGGCTAGCTTCTAAAGTTCCATTATTTTACGTTGAACCATGTACAGAGTTGCCAGATGGCTTGGAAAGCCTCTACCTCAAATGCCACATAACAATTCCCCAAACTGTCAGGTAGAAAGCGTGGGAAATCATAAAATGAACGTATTTAGGGAAATAAAATATTTATTACATAAGGTTATGGAGCTCGTTTCTAAAGTTCCAGGCTAGCTTCTAAAGTTCCATGGTTTTACGTTGAACCATGTACAGAGTTGCCAGATGGCTTGGAAAGTCTCTACCTCAAATGCCACATAACAATTCCCGTGGGAAATCAGAAAATGAAAGTATTTAGGGAAATAAAATATTTTATTACTAAGGTTATGGAGCTCGTTTCGAAAGTTCCAGGCTAGCTTCTAAAGTTCCATTATTTACGTTGAACCATGTACAGAGTTGCCAGATGGCTTGGAAAGCCTCTACCTCAAATGCCACATAACAATTCCCCAAACTGTCAGGTAGAAAGCGTGGGAAATCAGAAAATGAACGTATTTAGGGAAATAAAATATTTTATTACATAAGGCTATGAAGCGCGTTTCTAAAGATCCAGGCTAGCTTCTAAGTTCCAAGGTTCACGTTGAACCATGTACAGAGTTGCAAGATGGCTTGTAAAGCCTCTACCTCAAATGCCACATAACAATTCCCCAAACTGTCAGGTAGAAAGCGTGGGAAATCATAAAATGAACGTATTTAGGGAAATAAAATATTTTATTACATAAGGCTATGGAGCTCGTTTCGAAAGTTCCAGGCTAGCTTCTAAAGTTCCAAGGTTTTACGTTGAACCATGTACAGAGTTGCAAGATGGCTTGTAAAGCCTCTACCTCAAATGCCACATAACGATTCCCCAAACTGTCAGGTAGAAAGTGTGGGAAATCATAAAATGAACGTATTTAGGGAAATAAAATATTTTATTACATCAGGCTATGGAGCTCGTTTCGAAAGTTCCAGGCTAGCTTCTAAAGTTCCAAGGTTTTACGTTGAACCATGTACAGAGTTGCAAGATGGCTTGTAAAGCCTCTACCTCAAATGCCACATAACGATTCCCCAAACTGTCAGGTAGAAAAGTGTGGGAAATCATAAAATGAACGTATTTAGGGAAATAAAATATTTTATTACATCAGGCTATGGAGCTCGTTTCTAAAGTTCCAGGCTAGCTTCTAAAGTTCCATGGTTTTACGTTGAACCATGTACAGAGTTGCCAGATGGCTTGGAAAGTCTCTACCTCAAATGCCACATAACAATTCCCGTGGGAAATCAGAAAATGAAAGTATTTAGGGAAATAAAATATTTTATTACATAAGGTTATGGAGCTCGTTTCGAAAGTTCCAGGCTAGCTTCTAAAGTTCCATTATTTTACGTTGAACCATGTACAGAGTTGCCAGATGGCTTGGAAAGCCTCTACCTCAAATGCCACATAACAATTCCCAAACTGTCAGGTAGAAAGCGTGGGAAATCAGAAAATGAACGTATTTAGGGAAATAAATATTTTATTACATAAGGCTATGAAGCGCGTTCTAAAGATCCAGGCTAGCTTCTAAAGTTCCAAGGTTTCACGTTGAAACCATGTACAGAGTTGCAAGATGGCTTGTAAAGCCTCTACCTCAAATGCCACATAACAATTCCCCAAACTGTCAGGTAGAAAAGCGTGGGAAATCATAAAATGAACGTATTTAGGGAAATAAAATATTTTATTACATAAGGCTATGGAGCTCGTTTCGAAAGTTCCAGGCTAGCTTCTAAAGTTCCAAGGTTTTACGTTGAAACATGTACAGAAGTTGCAAGATGGCTTGTAAAGCCTCTACCTCAAATGCCACATAACGATTCCCCAAACTGTCAGGTAGAAAGTGTGGGAAATCATAAAATGAACGTATTTAGGGAAATAAAATATTTTATTACATCAGGCTATGGAGCTCGTTTCTAAAGTTCCAGGCTAGCTTCTAAAGTTCCATGGTTTTACATTGAACCATGTACAGAGTTGCAAGATGGCTTGTAAAGCCTCTACCTCAAATGCCACATAACGATTCCCCAAACTGTCAGGTAGAAAGCGTGAGAAATCAGAAAATGAACGTATTTAGAGAAATAAAATATTTTATTACATAAGGCTATGAAGCGCATTTCTAAAGTTCCAGGCTAGCTTCTAAAGTTCCATGTTTTTACGTTGAATCATGTACAGAGTTGCAAGATGGCTTGGAAAGCCTCTACCTCAAATGCCACAAAACAATTCCCCAAACTGTCTGGTAGAAAGCGTGGGAAATTAGAAAATGAACGTATTTAGGGAAATAAAATATTTTATTACCTAAGGCTACGGAGCTCGTTTCGAAGGTTCCAGGCTAGCAAACGCGGGGGCTTGCGTCCGAGATCCAAAGATGCGCGTCCGAAGGAAGAGTAGGAGCGGGCGGGAGGCGCGCGCCCGCCGCGGGGCCCCTCGCGCGCCGCCCGCTGCGGAGGCGGTAGTTGAGGCGGCGGCGGCGGCGGCCGGCAGCAGCTGCGACGCCGCCACGCCCAACCCGCATCCATCAGCGGCAACGAGCGCCCGCGCCGCGCCTCGCGCCTGTCCGCCCGCGGGCGACGCGTCCTCGCGGCCGCCGCCGCCGACGTCCTCAACGCTCCGCGCCCCGCGCGCGCACGCGGTGGCTCGCTTCCACTCCTCAGGCACAGAGAGCCCCTTCAATGCTCGATGGTTTGTTTCAAGTGAAACACTACACAATGACTTACTCATACCCACGATATATCAAGAAATTCAACCAAATTCAAGGTCAAAATAAACTTTTTTTGGTGAAAATTACGAGGTGTGGTCGGAATCTCTTAAAAGTCGGTGGATGTAGGGATGTGCGGATTAGAATACTCAAACTTGTTTGTTACATCTTAAGTCCAGAATGTGCCTAGATGGTGAATTGGCCGGTTAATTCTTACATCAGTCCAAACGATTTGGATGAAGCTGTATTACTATGAACGGATAATCTCAGACTTCATCCGGCTCACATTGACTTTAGACACAGAGTGCTGGCTAGAGTAACGTGGTTGTCCGTCTTCAAAGTCGATCGATTTTACCGGAACAGTGAACCACAGAACCACATAAGAAATGGTTAAATTTGCATAAAGATGGCATGCACGGTGGCCTAGCAGCGCCCTCCTTTGTGTGACAGGCCAGGTCAGCGTTACGCCACACTCAGTCGATGTAGAGTCGTCAAACAACGTGGAAACGTGCAAGCAAGTGCTGGTATGCCTCGTTGACGCCAAAGGTCGCAATATCAGCATCTGAGTGAGTTCGCTCGGGAAAGATTGATCGGTCTCCGAGATCGAGTTTGTCATACCGTGAAACTGCGGCTCTGAACGAGGCGTGCTGCTACGACAGTGATGCGTGTGCGGAACCTATGCATAGAGGCTGGGTCGTACACAGCGACGAGGGCGTACTGGATTACAGAATGTGACCAGAGTCTTGTGTGGACAAGATGGCTTACCACAAATGTGATCATCTTGTCCGCATGGCGAAAACCGACAAAACATGGCCAAAACCTCCTCAGGGTTGGCTCGACTTTCGAGCATTGCAAAGGATGTGGTCATGTCCGCGTCAATGGTTCATTGCCATCTGCTGAGGGCTGGACTGTTGAAACGTATACCACTGGCGAATTCCGCTGACCAGAAACCACCAGCACCTCACACAGCAATGGGAACGTGAACGTGTCCACTGGTGTGCTGAGCGGCAAAATGTAGTGTTTTCGGGCAAGGTCCGCTTCAATTTGTGTGATGGCGATGACCGCGGTACGTGTTGGACGCTACCGTGGTGATCGCAATCTGGCAGCTTGCATTGTTTCGCGCTGTAGCGGACAAACACAGAGTGTGATATTTTGTGGCGCCATTGGTTACAATGTGCGATCTTGCTTCGTACATATTTCAGCAGGACAATGCTCGATCGCATGTGGCAACAAATATGCGTGCTTTCTGCAAAGAACGTCCGGTATCAATCATTGCTTCTCTGGCAGTTTGTCTGACATGTCGCCCATCGAACATGTCTAGGATATGATCGGTCGGCAACTTGTTCGTCCTGATCCTCCTGCAGCCACTGTCGGTGCTTTGTGGTCACGCATAGAAACAGCGTGGCAGTGTGTTCCCTAGCAGCATACCCAGGCTCTCTTTGAATCCATGCCACGACGTCTAGATGCTCGGTTGGCAGTATGTGGCGACTACACACCATAATAAATACTCAAGGTCAATATGCAGGTGCAGCTCTGTGACTCTTATCATTTTTATCTGTGGAATAAATCTCATTGTAATAGGATGGCTCCTTCTTGGTGTTGCCATTTTCACGAACACCAATGTTTCATAAAGAAAATCCCTAGCCCAGAAAATCACTGAAACCTTAGCAATAAACTTACTCCACAATAGGCATCATCAAAATATAGTAATGTATCAAACTATTTGAAAATAATATGAATATTTCTGGAATGTAATATGAATGTTCAGTTCTCAAGTAAATATCCCAAATTATTTCTCTCCATTGAAAAAAAGTGTTATAATATCTCAAATTATAACAAACACAGATGATAAGTTAACACTAACTTAAAATAATCTTATAACTTTAACATATTATCATAATAAACGACGAGGGACAGAGAGAGAGGAACAGAGGAAAAAAAGAGAGGGACAAAGAGTGGGTCAGAAGGACAGATAGAGAGAGAGGGACATAGGGACACAGGGAGTGTGACGGCAAGAGATAAAGAAATATGTTACTGCAACAGTTCTTGCATTATGATCGGTCTTACACGAGTATTCTGTAACTTGCAAGGCTTCAGTTGTAATAATTGGTAAAATTTCTGAAGTTTTGTAAAATGTAAATTCTTTCAAGACGCGAGGAAGATATTATTTCAACTATTTCTTCTTCATTTTCACCCTTCTACCTAATTAGAAGAAATTGTGTCGAATTAAATGCGTAAATAATATGCAGGGTTGGGTATGCAATTTTATCTACTTTTTGAAACCGCGTTGAATTTATTCACACATAAAAACTGTTTTCGCACTCTGACTAACATTACTTCTTAAATCCGGTGAGTTGAACCTCCCACAGGAATCGAAGCGAGGACCTCATGGCTATCGCCAATACGCGATTTAAACGCATGGTAAGAAATACATTAAGAAAAGTTGTTAGAGATGAGGTGATGAAAGAGGCTGCTTGATTCATGTATTTGCTTAAAATGTTCGTCTTCAATATTACAATATTAAAACATTACAATGCATAGCGTGGCTAAACCGACGGCCTTTACGCCGTTATAAAACCTATAGTCTAAAATTCCCTCCTATCCAGTTCTGGCAACAAACCTTGAAAAAATTGTTTGAGGATCTGCAGAGAAAAATCTCATGGGGGAAAACCTCCCAACACGAGACGAATGCATTCTAATATACCGGGTCTTTATCGTATCTTGCAACCCAGGTCTGGAAACAACCAAACTCTTGTTTTGCCAATTTGGCAACGCGTGAAATACCTTCGACGCCCTTTCACTTTTAGCGAAGCCCGGTCGCGTGCCCTCAGATTGCGGGCTGAGAGAATGTGTCTAATTTTAGTTGGAAGAAAGAGAAAGCACGTCCTTGTTACTCTTCAACGTACTGCAGCCACTACGCTGAAAAGAGTAAACGCCTGTCTCTTCATAAATGGTCACTTTGAGCATTTACTCGACTGTCAGTTTTTTGTCTTTTAAGATAATTATATTTTATTACTTTTATTAATTATTTTCAATAATTATTAATGTAATACTTAGTTACATTTTATTAGTATTTTTAATAATTTTATCGGTCACATGCGTCTTTAGCCCATTTTAACATGCAACCCTACAGGCGTGTACCTATCTGTATGTTATACTGCGATTTTTGTAGGAAGAGCTCTCAAGATAACTCAAATCCCATCTTCGCGATGGAATATGTCACGGCATTTCGCGTCTTTTCTCGGTTTTGCCGGTAGAAGTCGCATGATCGCAAGCACTCCTTCATACGGTCGCGATCGTGCGAAATCTAGCGGAACGACTGTGAATGATACGTAATGCCGTGACATATTCCATCGCGAAGATGGGATTTGAGTTATCTTCAGAGCTCTTCCTACAAAAATCGCAGTATAAGCAATTTAACATCCTTAGCATCGGGTTTTAACATCTTTGGCAACGTGAATAAACAACCATTGATTCATCGCAAGTCAAATGTTTCTTAAGAAAGAAACAAGTCGGTGTAGAAAACAAATCATATTCAAATAATTCAGAATAAAAGTAACTCATATTAGTTTTTGAGATAATTATTGTTCATTGTAATAGGTTTTAATAGTGCAGTTAAAATGTTTTAGGTAAATTAATGTCATTTTCCTCGCATTCCATCAAATGAAACTCTTCTTCGGTAATCATATTTACTGACGACCTGAGGTGTCGCCACTGGAAATCGACGCGCCAACTTCCTCACCGAACATCATTTCTTTAGTTATCTTTAACTTCAGGAGAATTATTTGTATCCATCTTTTTTCAAACTACGGTATACGAATATTGTTTAAATAGATATATCGCAAGCAATACCTCACAATATCATAGTAACATGCCGCAACACCAGAACTCATATGTTTACTATCGCAGTAATATACATTTTCGCATAAATTGTGAGATTGATTGATAAAATGCTGAACATACCATAAAATGTTACAGTGTTATTACTGCCTCGTCCAAATTAAAAATCTCGGCTCCGCTATGCTCCACCTCGATTTTTAACTTTCGGCCTCTGCGGTAATTACTCTCATAACATTTTTAGTTATGTTTATTGTCTGTTACTAAAGTTTTCTTATTTGCTTAATATACAGATTCCATAACAATAATAATACATTATTATTATTATTATTATTATTATTGTTATAAAATGAAGAGTGAGGCGGTAATATTTCACGATATATCTTTTCGATTTCTCTCTGAGCTGGCTTTACTTAAATAATTATTGTTACGTTGCTGTAAATAAATCAATAACTCCCCTCCACATTAATATTACAGTTTTGTTTCTTCAGCATACTGGGCAGAATTGCTTAAAGAGACGTTTTGTTTCAACGCTCATGCCTCAGCCCACCCCACCCACTCTGTGCAGCGTGAAAAGATTTCGGCATGAGAGCCGTGTACCTGCCCGCCGACACTCTTGAATGGGATCAACAAAGAAACAGGAAACTTGCTGCAGCTTATGACCTGACGGTTACCTCCTCTGCTGTCCCGACGTGCCAGGCACGGCTGTCTTGAAAGGTGTAAAAGAGACGCGGTTGCCAAATTACCAAACCAAGAGCAAGTGCTCTCAGACATGAGTTGCAAGATAAACTAAAGACCCGGTACTTAACAAACCAATGAAGCCAACCATTGAAAAATAAATCCATGCTCTTGAGAAACCTTCATGTAGAGCGCTGTTGGCGAAGGTTGTTCATGAGGAGGATGACTAGCGCAGTTTTTTTAGGACCCTACCAGCATAGTCTCTTCCGAGTAAAAGATGCATACGCGCGTCCCACATCAAGCATCTCGTGATTCGGGGGTCTTCGGTTCAGTGACTAAGTGCGGTAGCATCTCAGTTCAGAAGTCAAGTACGAAAAATAATCATGTTTCAAGAATTCTGCACAAAAAGAAATCTGTTAAAAAAATCTTCATTGAAACCGGAGATGAAGTGGAAGATAGACATGTTCATAAAAAATGTATGTCACTTGATCATCCTGCGTACGATGATGACATTGACTCTTCGAATAACAGGGTTAGTCATAAGAAAAGTTTGGAGATTTTCACTCTATTTCTGAGTGATTAAATAAACATTTGTTAACTGAAAAAAAAGTAAAATGTGAAATATATAAACACAAGGAGAGAAAAATTCAATATCATCGTTGTAAACACGCCGCCGTCATTAATTTTAATGCTCTGAATTTTTTTTATTCTTCTTCTTTTCAGTAATTAAGAAGTATTAGCAAGGTATTCAAGAGCAATATGGCTGACTTTTCAACAAGGCTGTATTATTACTTTCTGATTTTCTAGTAGATACTATTTATCAAGGAATGGGTATCTTGATCAGATGTAAGATGCGACGTGAGGGTTAAAGGAGAAATTTCAATTACGCTTCTAATCCAGAAGTCAAAAGAGAATCTGAATAAGTGTTTCTTTTCAGATTAAATGTTTATGTTTTAAAACTTCCCATATCTTTTCCCGCCCATAAACTACCTTAGCCCGAATTGAAGCTATCTGATTGTGAAGTGAGTCTAATTTACGATTTGAAGCGCTGCTACGGATCTCAAATGCATGCAGAGTTTTTCGTAGCATGTGCTTCTCCTCAGCCCGGTTTTTCACGAGCAAAATTTATCGCTATGACCTTCACGCTCGTATAATTCGTTCTATCTGTAGGTTAGGGTTTCTTTCATGGACTCTCAAAGTGATCATCACGCAGTACTTGAAAGCCATTTGCAACTCCAATAGTTTCCTCGGAACATTTTTCTTTCGAAACTGCCAGCTGTAATATAGTGTACTCGAAAGCAAGTTCGGGCATCCTCCACCTGCAAATGTATTTCTTGTGCAAATTGTATGCTGACCATTCGCTAGTTATTTTTCACCAGCAATTGGTGGGGTGGTCTGATTTATTTGGCGAGAACATTCACCTCAGCGGGTCTTAACGTAGTATCTCTGATCGTAAAAGAAAGTTCCCGATAACTTCTTCGCACCTTTCATTAATTCCGATGTTGCGGAATTGTAAAAGGTTTTATCAAGGGAATCGCGATTCATGACTGCCCAATAAAGCATGGTGTTGAAATAACTTGTAGGAAACGTCTACATTTGGAAATCGTTTTGAAGCAGTGCTCTTCTACAATGAAGGCATACACTTACAATAAATGATATCTGATTAACTTTTTGAAGACATTGAAAATGCAGTTTCTATTTTTAAGAACAGCCACCATTAAACAAATAACAAGGCAATATCAGAGTAAATGTGTACGTAAATTTTCTTCGACAAAAATCATGATAACGGAGCCATAATTTCTCTGCGTGATAATGCTGAAGTAAGAAGTAATAGCTTATTTTTTAAATTGTTTATGGTTGGAAATAGTAGTTTATATTGAAAACGTACTTGCAAATTGATATGGTTCTTATTTCAATTTATTCACGGAGAAACAGTGAAATTCACGGATACACTCAAAAGCGAAGAAAATGTTTAAAAAAGTAACAATGGGAATAAGAAAAATGTAAAATATAAACGTAAAAAAATAAGAATTAAAAATAGACCATACAGATAAAATGATGTGCGACTGATTCACACGCCAAACACGAAAGTAAAAACGAGAATATGCAGGGTTTTGTTATTTGTTGCTTTTCGACCAATCTACATTTTTATACTCTCATGTTTCAGATTTTTACATTCTCATCTTTTTATAGACATAGAAAAAATAATTTGGTAACTCTACTTTCTATTTAAGGAACACTTATATCGTACAAAAACATTTATTTCTATTTTGCAATGAAAACCATAGGGGAAACAAAGAGAAAATTAGGTGGGAGCCAAGTATCGCACAAACTCCCTCTCTCATAGATTTTCAACTCTCATTCACATAAATCGGGGCGAATTTAAAGCAACCGGGGCCTTTAACCCACTCGTGTTTACACATTATCGCGCGAAATATCACCCGGGCAGGAAGCCCACGCGCACGGCGACGCACAGTGGCCCCGACGCCGCGAAGCAAACGGGACAATTAACCCTCGAGAGGTGGCGGTTGCCGGAGTTACGTCAGAGGTAGCGCGGGGTCATTTCTGACCCCTTTAAACTATTTCTTTATAAAATTATATTTAGCGAGAAATAAGTGCGAAATTAGTTATTTTAATAATAATCAATCATTTTTAAGGTCGATAAACATAATGCACTATTATAAACAAACATGCAAATGAGGAATTGAAACAAATAAAAGGGCAAAAGTATTATTTATCTTTCATTTTATATAGTTACTCTATTTACATTTTTCTCAATTTTTCAACAACAAAGATATCAGAAAATTCAGTAAGTTTCATTTTCTAACATTGTCTCACATAAGACAAACAATTTCTTGAAAATGATTCAAAGCCAATCAATACAACTTAGAAGAAGTACGAAATATAAGGCATTTGTATTGGTTTCACAAATATTATAGATAAATTATTACATATAAAATTTTGAAAATCATTCAGACAAAAGCTAAAGAATGTGGTGAAAGGTATGTGAAATGTAAAGGTTCTGACTCGCAAAATTAGGCAACTGCAGCAAAACAAAGATACTCGGGGTCACAAAGAACCCGCGCCACCTCTCCCGAGTTAAATAAAAATCAATGACATATACTACTACTTTGCCCCTCAAGGCGCGTCATCATGATGGAATATGTCACGGTATTTCTCGACGTTCAGAGTCGTGCCGCCAGATACCGCATGATCGCGACCGTATCAAGCAGTTCTTGCGATCATGCGCCTTTTAGCGACATGGCGGAGAAAGACGCGAAATGCCGTGTGATATTCCATTGTGGCCATAGGGACTTGAGGGGCAGAGTTAGAAAAATCGCACTATAACTCAATGTAAGCTTTCACGGCTGGATATACTATTAAAAATACATTCCGGGCTATTTGGGCACAGAATGTCCGCTCGACAACGGTTGTACAGTCCGAAAGGTATTTCTACTTTTCCGTATACGTACCATATACGGAGTAATATGTGTGATATATGGAAAGTTACGCAATGCTGTGGAAAATCGATTACGAGATTTTAACGGAAACACACGTTTTGGGATCCCCTGATACCGAAAAAGGTGTTGTTTTTTTCAGAACGTCCCTTCGTCCGTTTGTCTGTGCGTCCGTCGGTCTGTGAACAACACTAGCGCCTAACCATTAGTACGATTTCTTCCAAAATGGATTATTCCTCGGTCGATCTGGTTAATAATGAAATAACTAATACGTAATAGAGTTGTGCATTGGCATCAGACAAGAAGTTGTGATAATTATTACATAGAAAGTAGGAATAATCATCGCACAAAACCTGCATTGATGTTGGTTCTGATCGGAAGAAATGGTTGCCCGAGACATGAAAAGTTCATTTTTCTGTCGCTAGATTTAAGGAAAATATAAGTACATTCGTAACAAAATAGTAACACTTAATAAGATGCAGACGTAATTAGTATTATCTTCGTTATATAAGATTATATATTGTGGTAAATTATTTGATTAATTTTTGATTTTATAAATAATTTTTTGATAAAGAAATAAATGAAATAAAATTGCTGACCTGGCTAGCCGAGATGGGTAATGTGTGATGGATTTGCGGGTTGCAATGTACAAGCGATAAATCTATGTAGCATCATTGATTCCTAAGGTTCGATTCCTGACTTTGAGTTCCGAAACAACTGTATATCTATGACGAATTCAATCGCTGTTTGGAGGAAAATTCTGACTGCCGTCGGTTCTGACCGGTAGTTTTCTGTGGATTCCCGATAAATGTCTCGTGTATGCCGGAGCATGACCCTAATAAGTGAACAACAGATAGCACGCGATCTTTCTTTCCCCATACTGGTCCGCTCATCTCCTCTTACATTGCCTTGACATTTGCATGTACTTCAGTTCCAACATGCCGGAAGCACAGTTTTTTCCGACTTGGCGGCGCATTGTTAGAGACCTAGAAAGCCACGCAAGACGACGCATAGTTCCGCGCCAGATATCACATTCGTGTGGTAAGAACATTGCCATCTTCCGGGATTTATCTTCCACTGTACTGACGGGAATAATATTCAAAGTAGTTGATCCGTCAGAAACACGAAGCATATACCTCACTCTCCATTCTGCGCTTTCTTGCGCTATCGCGGAAGATGGCGAAGATCTTTTACAGCTGCATGGTGAGATCCGGCGCCGACTTACCCATCGGCTTGCGAAGTTTTTCCCCAAGCAGGTATCACCAACCAGCGGTGTACCGTCCCAACTGGAGCGACCTCTAAGCTTCCGGCAAGCCTCCCGGCACGTGTGGTAATGTAGTGCATGTAGTGTGTCTGTAAGTAAGAAGGACAGGTAAGGAAGAAGAACAAAGATCGTGCGCGTCTATGGTTAGTTTGTTAGGGTACTGCTTCAGGCATTCGCCGGTGTGATTGGTGAAACCACGGAAAACTACCGATCAGTATAACCACTTGCTAGAATTCTCCTCCAGACAGCGGCTGAATTCGACTTCGCTTTGCAACTAGTGCAAAGTCACCGTCGGGATTCGAAACTGAGGATCTCCTGCACAGAGCATTGCAATAGCATCTATTGATACGATGAACCACCAAGGCCGGTATACATCTACGTTAACATTAATGTATTCATTTACGAATGGATCTGAAAACGTTTATACGAGATAATGGATAATTTACTCTGATATAAAATCGTTTCAGTTTTCAGAACTTATTTTCCTTGGTATACCAAATAGAGGCTTTTTTGTGCTGCTCGCAATACTCCCCATAGATGTGCCCTGTTCCTGCTCGTAGCTGCATTCTGGCAAAAGATGCAATAGAATTAAACTAGACTCAATGAGAGCGCTGCTGTCATGGAATAATTGAAGCTCGCCATTGTAGTGGAAACTTGCGTACCTCTGTAATGAAAACGTGCGACTACGGCAGGAGCAGGTCAGTTAATTTGAATAACGATACGTTCTCTTCGGTGAGTGTATTATTTACTTGTAAGAAAATATGTGACATAATATGGTTAAGAGTTTTTTCGGCATTCACTACAGTGCACGAACAAATTTATTGTTCCAAATTCAAATTCAGTGAACACGTGCGCACAGTTTGACTCTTCAGAACGAAATATTACGAGGGGATATGTGTTGTTCCTTAAGCAGTAATTAACTGTAGATACTGAAGATTTTCGTGTGAAAATGTGTATTGTGTATTGTTAAAGACAAATTGCAGCTTGCATAGAAAACCTGTATCTTAACATTATCCATATACAGCTAATGTTTTGGTTTTTCATTTATATTATTATTTCAGATACACTCACCAAAAGCAAAGATAATGATCAAAACAATAGCCATTGCAGAGTCCGATTTGAAACCCGTGCGCAAATATACAATAGCGGGCATGACCTCTTTCAATTATCCGGTGTCCTGAACTGTCGTTCACGTAATTGTAGTAATCCAGTCAAATGGTACTCAAAATGGCCCGATTCAGGAAAAAAAAATTCTCAACGGTTCTATCTGTTTCTGAGAGTGCTGATTTCGAATTTGATGTTGGCCACTTCAAAAAAGGTCGGCTTCACATAGAAAAGTGCAAAAAAAACCTACAAATTTCGCCCTTTTTAGTTTTTCGTTTATATCTACAAAACTATGCGTTCTATCAAGACAATTGTAATTAAAAAAATTAAAGAAGATAAAATTTGCTACAAAATGCGTCTATAAACTTTAAATTTGTGAAAACTGTTTATGCACTAGAGCGCGCTGAAAAATGCTTACATTTTGGGCCTCTGGCCAAAGCGGGAGAATCGCTTTTTCCAGCCATCCCACCTCGCGGCGAGGCTTTAGTTTCACTTGATCATGCTTGAAAAATGGTATTGTGAAGAAATGATTTGCATTGCTAAATGATTAACACAACGATATTCACGGAATCAATAGGGTCGTGTTTGTTCGCGCGGAGTATCTGTAAATCCAAGCCTTAGGTAACCAAA
>JAHLJT010008845.1:0-21564 GCA_031308135.1 Acheta domesticus
AAGCAATTTTAGCGAGTAATGTCAAAACAATTACGAGAACTGTTGGTTTTCTTATCACATGTACGAACGATTCTAGAACAAGATTCCAGATTATCTCTCCCTGTATCTATTCTAGGAGCCCCAATTCCGTGCCGTTGAGAAACCAGAAATACTGTTGGAAAAGCTCTTGGAAAATCTGATATGAGGCGAATTTAAGAAATAGTAGCTGAGGGGGAGACATTTTTTCGCGTGAATTCCTAGAAACAATTTAAAAAATATTGATAGTAAAACTTTTGTAACATTGTCACATTTGTAACGATGGTTAATGACTACGGAGTGGCCTTATTTACCAAGAAATTATTCTGGAAATCTGGAAGCTGAGGTTTTTATTTTGATGAGTGGTTAATATCCACATAACTTTTATTTTCAAATCAAATAATAAATTAATAATATTCGTATTTCTATTTTTTCCAACGCTTATACTCTTTATCTATCATTATTTACCTTATTATAAACGTATTGCTCTTATAGAAAATAATGAGTATCAGTATTCAATTAAATAAAGAGGGAAAAAATTATTTGTTATTTATCTGTATGTAAACGATACAAATATTCAAACGAATATAAATATAAATAATTGCTCTAATGAAATATCTTTCATGTTTCAAAGACATTGTTGGCTTGGAAGCATGAGTAAAGTGACATTCCGAAATGCATGATTTCTATTGTCAGTAAAATAAAATTCGCAGCTGCGAATCAATTCTTTTTATTTCGTTAGATAATAAAAACGTTTCTATGTTGTGAAGCGTAACAAAATAAATGTCATTTTAAATGTGATGGTGACAATGGAAAAAAATTGGGTGCTGATTTGTGAAGCGATTATAATTATTTTACGTTTTCACAAGAGTACTTGAATTTTCCTTGACGACTTCCTTTAAAAATCTCGTGGCAGTGAGATGATTAGTACGCAACTCGCGACTACAGAGAGATCTAGCGGCGACTGTCGCGGTTACTGAAACATCGCGAAAGGGTGGCAGAGGGTGGGCGGGCAGGCGGAAGAAAGAATGAAAGCGATCTCTTTGCGACTGAAAAAGACGAAAACATTAAAATAATTATCATGATTTAAAAAAACGAGTTCGTCAATAAAAGCGGATGATTTGTGAAAAACAGACTGCTGTTTATACGTAAAAGCAGACATCACTGTATGACGAGACGTAATTTGTTTTCATTCTTTCCTTCGTTTTGTAGTTTCAAAATATAATACGTAGTAGCAGATTGTGAAGAAAATAAAAAAATAATGGTGACACGTTTGTCGAATAATAAGTGGCGATAATTTCTTTGAAGGTATTTGCATTGTTCATTATTGCCCAATAACTAACAAAAATTTGATTTATAACAATGTAACACAGTGATATTTGATCCACATAATTAGTATGGTTCAAGAATTATTATATGAATGTACTGTTTGTTAAGCAACGTAACAATGAAGAACACAGGCCTATTTTCCTTATTAATTTACCTCCATGGAAACAATGAATAATCTGAAATCTCAAATGAACGAACAATCCAACATCACTGAAATGGTAAGGAATAAGATAAGTTAAAATTATGTTGGGATATATACCGTCTACATTGCATCACGTATGACTTTTTTATTTAAAAATATGTATGTATTTATTTATTTATGGAAGCAGCAACAAGCTGATACCAAACTGTCGACATCGTTTGTAGGTAATTATTTTGGAAAACATCTAATTTTGTACACTGTTTGATGAAATTATAAGAAGATTATCTAATCACACACAGTGCGTGTATTGCAATAAAATCTCAATTAGCTTTTTTTAAAAAATTCATATCTTTTCTCCCTCTCGTGTAAATACGCGAAACCAGTCGTGAGCGAATCCACCCGTGTTGCGTGCACGCCCACCTGTCGACGCGTGTTTGTATGGATCCCGTCGGCGTCGGCGGCGGTGGGTGGCGGCGGCGGCGGCGGGGGAGAGCCGTGCAACCGGACGCGGCAGGCTCTAGCGGCGAACGGCGGAGTTACTGGGCGACGGGGGTGGCGGCGACCGTTCGCCGCAGGAAGGCCCGGCTGCGCCCCGCGCAGAGGGACGGTGTTTGCAGCTGGCGGGAGAAACTCACGCTGAACTAGGGAGAAACTCACGCTGAACTAGGGACAAACTCACGCTGAACTAGGAAGAAACTCACGCTGAACTAGGGAGAAACTCACGCTGAACTAGGGAGAAACTCACGCTGAACTAGGGAGAAACTCACGCTGAACTAAGGAGAAACTCATGCTGAACTAGGAAGAAACTCACGCTGAACTAGGGAGAAACTCAAGCTGAACCAGTGGCGTAGCTTCAGGTGGTGTCACCTAAGGCGAAGCTAATGGTGTCACTCCCCATAAATTAAGTAAAAAAATATTTATTGCTGCATTGATTGTACATTATTTTGTTAAAAATACAAACATATTGCACATGATAGTTATTCATAATATATTTAAAAAGTCTGTGTAATTAAGAATAATTGCAATTAAATCATAATCTATGCTTATGATTTAAATGTATACTTATTGAATTAATATAAATCATTTTTAATTAAATCATAAAAATTATATAATTCCAACAACAAAATTTTCAAACTACTAAAACGAAGAAAACTATTAATATATAACATTTTTAAGTAAATGATTTAAATTATATAATTCAACCATAAAATAACCAGGTGTCACCCCTAGAATGGTGTTACCTGGGGCGTGCCTCCTGCCCCCCCCCTAGTTACGCCACTGCCCTGAACTAGGGAGAAACTTACGCTGGGAGAAACTCATGCTGAACTAGGGTTGTCAACAATATTCATGCAAAAAGGGAGGACACTCGATAAGAGAAAAAAAACACGCTTCAACACAATTCTTTCTATAGATATTTAATTTAGACTAATATCAGCTCTATTTATTTCTTCTTTCCATTTGCGATGGAAGGGAAAAGATACGTTCACAAAATGTTTTCGATGGTCTGAGCGTCTCATATTCATTTTAGTCGCTAGAGAAGACACTATAATACATGCGTGTGTCAGCGTTCAGAAAAAAAATAATGTTTTCAATTCTAAATTAAACAATAAATGACAACGTAGCAGATGTGAAACCAGAAAACTAAATGACAACAAATGTTAAAAATTATACTTAAAGAAGGACATTTAAAATACAATGGAGGACGACAGGACAATTGACGTCAATGGGAACTGTCCTCCGAAATGGAGGACTGCTGTACGAGTCGAATGCTTGCATTTGTCTGAGGATGTAACGAAATCACGAAATCTCCTCGACCTCTCTCCCTCGCGCGACAACTACTAGTCATTGCTCTCGTAAGCGTAGTGCATGTTTTTACCGAGGGACGTGGCGGTGATCATCCCCCGCTGGATGGTGAGATCCGACGCCCACCTACGCAGGCCTGTGGGAATTTTCCCTAACCAGGTATCTCCCACCAGCATGACACCGCCTCAGCCGGGACAAGCTCTAAGCTCCTGTCTACTCTTCAGATAAACGAGATAGTGTAGTGCTCATGTAACGGCGGAAGGAAAGGACAAGGAAGTGGAAGGAAAGATGGCGTGCGGTCCGTGCCCTGTTTGTTAGGGTACTGCCCCAGCATTCGCCTGGTATTGCTTGAAGAAACCACGGAAAACTACCGATCAGAGCAGCCGGCCGCTAGAATTCTCCTTCAGACAGCGGCTGAATTCGACCTATTGTGCATCCAAACATTTTATTGCAGTACGGAGTCCTATGGAGTATTGTCCTCTCTTTCTATCCAATACAATTTGGCATAAGACTCTCTCTCTCTCTACCGCACGCTATATAGCTAGCCACGGTCGAGACTCGAACCCTAGGACCTCCCGGCCACCTAACCTCATCGCGGTGGGAGAGAGTTGTCGGCGTTCATTCAGCACAGTAGGCAGTGGGATTAATTGCGTCGTGTCCCTACCGTCTCCATGCTACCTACTACTCCCGGGCTTAAGAACAGGATCGCGCCCTTGAGACTGTGGTGCACCTGAGAGCGTCCCGTTGCATCAGGTGGCAATGCGCCGAGGAAGGGGGGAGGGGGGAACAGGTTTCGGGGGGGGGAGGGGGGCCGGAGGGGGAGGAGGCGGGGGTGGGGGGAACAGCTGATGCGACCCGCCCGCCACCGCCTCCTGTACTCCGCAGTGGAGAAGGTCTTTGCGACGGCGGTAATCGGATGACGCCGAGCTGGAGGTTGGCGATAAGTTGAGAGGTGGACTGGCTGTCGAGGTCGCGCTGTGCCTGATTTCAAAACCTGAAGCCGTAAAAATGTGCAGAGTGCATTACCCGTTAAGTGAATTAAGTGCGAAGCATTTTCATTCTCCTCCTCCTTCATTATCATCATCAGCATCAGCATCATCGTCATTATAATTATTATTCCACTACATCATGTCATTATTATTATTATTATTATTATTATTATTATTATTATTATTATTATTATTATTACCTATGTATTTAAAACACTGAGAGTTTTCGTTTAGGAAAAATAGCTTAGTATCAAACAAACGTGTCGTTTGCTTTTAATAAAAAATAGTGAACTCTCAGATGAGTTTATAAACAAACTATAATTATAATTATTAATTAGTTTTGTACTTTAACTCTAAATTTTAGTTATTCCTTAATATTAAAAAGAATGAACAGTTATGTGTCAATAGTTTCAAAACCAAACACATATAATTAGTCAGCAGGCACCAATGAATCGCTTGCGATTCGATGCAATGTTTAATACGGCACTTATGTGCAATGTAAAACAGAACAGGAAGAATTTATTTATATATTCGGCGTTTTTTTTTTTTAAATTTATTATTAAAGTCGCATCGACTACTGAGGTCATTAGCGACTACTTTAAGTACAACTTTACAACATTAACATGGCAACTTTACAATAGATATGAAAATTTACAAATATTACAATATATGTGAGTATGTAGACACAGACATTACAGGTATTTTGATGTTACAGAATTAGTTTCTAGTATCCATACCAATACACCTATTAGAATTAGATTTCTTTAAGAATGTTGCTGTCTTTACAGAATTTTAATATTTTATTTTGGTAGTCGATGGATGATAGCATCAGTTCAGGGTTTTGCTCATCTTCTAGGCATGTGTGTCTGCTGTACTGAAACATAGGACATTGAGTTAAAATGTGTTCAAAGTTAAGAATGGTATCACAGTTCTGGCAGGTAGGTGGGGGATTTCCAGTTAGCAAGTGTTGATGACTGAACTTGCAATGACCGGTTCTTATTCTTGTTATTGTCACCTGATCTTTTCTTGAAAATTTTTTGGAGGTTTTCAGGGAGTAAAAAATTGTTAACGTGTTTGTGTAGAGGGCTGGATTTCATATTTTTCCAGAGGTTGCTCCACTTTTCATCCATTGCTTTCTTGATGTGGGTCCATAAATCCTTGCAAGTGTGTGATATTGTTAAAATACTTCCTGTTTCAGGGCTTACATTTTCTTCTTCAAGACTCATTGTATTATGTTCAGGGGTTGTTTTGTAATCTGGTATCCAGGCAATTATAAGACTTCTTTTAGATTGTACAATGTCATGATATATTTCATGAATAATGTTTATCATTGGTAGGCCAGGGTAGTTATTGAGAATGTTGTTTATTGCTTCAAGAGAAGTGGAGAATATGACAAACTTGTTATTTCTGAGTTTCTGTGACATTTTGAAGGCTGTCATTATAGAGCATATTTCAGCTGTAGTAGTACTAGAGTAGGAATGCAGTCTGTTTATAATTTTAACATCTTTGGTAATTGTAGTTGCATATTTTCCATCTCTCTTATTGGTAACTTTAGTATAGATTTTATAGGAGTCTTGGTATTTATTTTCTATTTCATTAAGTTTTATTTTCCTATAGTTTTTAGCCATTTTGTTTATTTGAATAGTGTCTAGTGTTGTATCTGTTACTATTTCAGGAATTGTCCATGGTGGTATACTATTATTTCTTTTTTCCATTAGTATATGTTCCTGAAGGTTTAACTGTCTCAGAAGGTTTTTGACTTTGGTATATACTGGTGAAAAGCATTTTTGTTCTTTGTAGTAATTTTGAAGTTTTGGGTATATATCGTGGTAGATTATAGGGTTTTTTGATTCTGCTGATTTGATGGCATATTTGAGAGTTAGCATTTGTCTACGGTGAGCTAGGGTTGGTTCTTTGGCTTCTATTAGGATGCTACCAATGGGGCTGGTTTGAAAGCAACCAGTGCTTATTCGTAGAGCTTTGTTGTGTATAACATCAAGTTTTTGTAGGTCTTTTTTGCTAGCTGAATCATATAATATGGATCCATAGTCGATTTTGGATCGAATTATTGCTTTGTAGGTCATCAGCTGGAGATGTTTATCTGCTCCCCAGTTATTATGGGATATGCACTTGAGTATGTTTAGTCTTTTCTTACATTCCTCAGATAAGATTTGTATATGCCTTTTC
The DNA here is from genome assembly GCA_031308135.1 of Acheta domesticus. Taxonomy (NCBI): domain Eukaryota; kingdom Metazoa; phylum Arthropoda; class Insecta; order Orthoptera; family Gryllidae; genus Acheta; species Acheta domesticus. Next base: position 6,466 of record JAHLJT010008845.1, read on the forward strand.
CAGTTCATTTTTGAGTCAAAATGCATGCCTAATATTTTAATGTTTTGATAAAATTTTAGGTTATGTAGGTCCATTTTTAATGTAGGCTGACTCTCCATATTTTGTCTGGAGAATACTATACATTGGGTTTTGGAAGCTGAAAATTTAAAGCCTGATTTGAGAGACCATTCAAGTAGATTGTTTAGGGCAGATTGTATAATTTCTTGACTGGTTGTAATAGATGATCCTCTGCAGAGAATGGTAATGTCATCAGCATATTTCCTTATGATTACCGGATGATTGATTTCAGAGCCTGCATCATTGATGGCCAACAGGAATAGAGTAACACTTAGTACAGCACCTTGTGGTAGTCCATTCTCCAAGTGTTGTACTGATGATAGGCTACCATTAACTCTCACATTAAAGGTTCTTTCTTTGGTGAAATTCTTGATGAATTGAAATATGTTGCCTTTAAGTCCATATTCCTGTAATTTTGTCATGATTATATGGGTCCACACCATGTCATAGGCTTTTTCAATGTCTAGACTCACTGCTAAAACATGTTGTTTGTTAGCAAGGGCTTCTTGGATGTAATTATCAATACTTACTAGGTGAGAGGTAGTTGAGTGTCCAGCTCTAAAACCAAATTGATTGTGGGATATGATGTTTTTAAAGTCTAGAAACCATCTGAGTCTTTTGTTAATTATTTTTTCCAGGATTTTGCACATATTGCATGTTAAGGAAATGGGTCTGTAATTTTCAGTTTTAGTGGGGTCTTTCCCAGGCTTTGGTATAGGTATAACAATAGCTGATCTCCATAATTTAGGAAATACATTTTTATTCCATATTATGTTATATATTCTTGGTAGAGTTTCTTTTCCTTCCAGGGGTAGATTTTTTAAAAGAATATATGGAATATTGTCTGGTCCAGGTGAGGAGTTCCTAGTCCTGTTGATAGCAGAATTAAGTTCTTGAATTCCAATAGGGTCATTAATATGGTAATAAGTAGCCAAGTCTTGATTATTTGTAGGTTCTGTAAGGTTCTCTTGCTCTTTTTTGTGCTGTAAGAAGGCTTCTGTATAGTTTTTTGAACTAGAGTTTTTGGCAAAGCTGCATGCAATTGAATTTGCTATTTCATTATGGTCTGTAATGATTTGGTTATTTGACAGTAAAAAATGTATTTGGTTACCTTTCTTTGTTCCTTCGATAGCTTTTATTTTTGCCCATGACTCATTTATATTATTGTGTATTGATAGACTTGAGACATAATTGCGCCAGGTGTTTGCTTTACTCTCTTTTATGGTTCTTCTTGCAACAGCTCTCATCTTTTTGTATTGTATTTTATTTTCTTCTGTATTATGTTTTTTTATATTTGTTGAAGGCATGTTTGGAATTTTTAAGTACCAATTTACATTTCTCATTCCACCAATGCACTAGTTTGGGTTTCTTTGCTAAATTGATTGTTTCAGTTGATCCGTTTGCAGCTTTAGTTATGACATCGTTAAATGAATTGATAATAGTATCGATATTTTCTGTTTCTAGAAGGTCGTTAATTTTAGGTAGGTATTTTTTGATCAAATTATTATAAAGGTTCCAGTTTGCTTTGTTGTAATTCCGTCTTGGGATTGCTTGATCTTGGTTATGAGTATTGGGAGTATTGTTTATGTTTATAAAAATGGGGAAATGGTCACTATCATATGGGTAATCTAAGATGTTCCATGAACATTTATAGGAATATTGGGTGGAGGAGATGGAGATATCGATGGCACTGTAACTGTTGTTACTGGTATTGATGTGAGTAGGTTCTCCAGTATTAAGAACAATTGTATCTAGTTTATCAAAAATTTCCTCAAGCATAATTCCTCTACTGTCAGTTTTATTAGAGCCCCAAATTCGATTGTGGCTGTTGAAATCTCCCATAATGAGAAATGGCTTTTGCATCTTGTTAATAATATCAGTTACTTCTTGTTCAGCAAACTTGTAGCTATTTGGTAAGTAGATATTACATATATTAATTTGCACAGGTGACAGGATCCTTATAGCACTAACTTCAATGTTTGATTGAATAATCACTTCTTGATATGGAATATGGTCTTTAATGTATATAGCTACACCACCACTGGCATGATTGGTGTTACATCTGTTTTTGAAGGAGCAATTATACCCTTTGATATTACCATGCTTGGAGTCTTTGAAGTTGGTCTCTTGGATACACAGGATATCAGGGTGTGTTAAGTTACATAGGTACTGTATACTTTCTAGTCTGGGGTAAAAACCATTTACATTCCATTGAAGAATTTTCATTGACTGGTGTTGATTTCTATACTGGAGTCTGTTTCAGTACTTGATTCATCTGCAGTATGAAGTACTGAGTTGATTTTCCTGATAATCCTGGTGAATCTGCCTTTTATGGTTTTATTGGTGAGATGCGGATATAAACTATGCATCATTTTGGTGATGGATGATATGTCTTGTGAGTAGTTACTGGCTACAAGTATAGGATCATTAGCACTGAAGGAGTTCTCTAGAAAGGATTTAAATTGTATGTAAGTAAGGGGGAAGTTATTTTGAGAGTCTTCAATGATGTGTTTGATAGGGGTTATAAGCTCTTCCATATTTTTCTCTTTCTTCTTTTTTTTCTTTTTTGGTTGTTTTGAGAGTTTTTCACTATTATTTGCTTCAGTTGTGTTGCTTACAGACATGGGGGGTGAGGAAGAGTCAGTCTGGAGGCATCTTTTATTGGTATTAAGGGAGACTATGTTGTCATTAGTTGGAATTTCTTCATTGTTTTTAGCTTCATTAGTAGAGAGTAGAGATTTAGGAGGTGGTGGAAAATCAGTTGTGGGCATTCTTGTAGTGAGATCATGGTTACTTGTATATCTGCTACTTCAGTGTTTGTTCCATTGGTTGTTGGATCTGGCAAGTCATAAGATTTCTCCCTAATGTGTTCAGATTCCATGGGAGTACTTCTTAGATTGGTAGTCTTTTGTTGATTAGAAGTATTAGGTGTAGGGCATTGTCCAGCTAAGTGTCCTGTTTGGTGACAATTAAAGCATGACATTTCATCTGTTGTGAAAAATATCCTGTATGTTGCGCCATCATAATACACAGTAGTTGATTCAGTTAGTCGATCTATATCTTCAGGGGAAACATACACTTGTCTGCGGAAACTCATAATGTGAGAGAACCCCTGTCCAGGAATACCAGCTTTAACAAATGAAATTTTGGATGCCAGTTTGATATTGTTGGTGGTGAATACATTCTCTATTACTGAGTGTGGGATGATGGGACAGACGTTTGAAATAATTATTCTTTTGGCCTTTGTTAAGAGTGGTCTCAATTTCAATTCATGGTTTTTGATTTTTATGATTTTGTGGTTGTTCGTGAGGTTATCAGCTATAGTTTGGGAGCTTAGAAAGATGCACACTCTGTTGTTTGCTATTCTGGATATGAACCTTATTTCACTTGGGTCAATAATATCGGATAAACTGTTTACGTAATCTTTAATGGTGAGGCCTTCTTGTGAGTCAATGATTATGGCCTGGTCCTTGGTGGGAAACACTTCAGTTGACATAACATTTGCGTAGGTTTTCATATTTGGTTGAGTAGATACCTGAGGTTGCGGGATTGAGGTTAAGGGAGCCCCGATGTCCGAGGGCTCCATCCTTGCGCAGGGTAGCCGCTGCACCGGCTGACCATACACTTGATTACAGGCACTCACAACTCGTGGAACAAGAATATTGCCACTAAGTAAATACCACTTAATTCACTGACTGAAAGACAATATGATAGAAACTGCGTTTCACTGGACGCGATCGGAGCACGATGTGTCTCGGTCGGCTGCCACAATGGAACTGATTCGGCGTTTTAGGTACCGATTAATCAGACTTTTGCAGAGTTGGCGTTGCTCCCAGGGCTGGGTCCTGTTTTTATTCTTTATCTACGCTAAGAGGGAAGAGAGACAAGTGGCGAGCATGACGTATTCCCATCATCCTACCTAGCTTTGCCTGCCTGACATTCAGCTTTCTTCACACAGCTATAGAAACTGAGGCGATTTGTATGAAAACACTACAGATTCATTCTTGCCCAGGCCGCAAATCGAACCCGGTGCCGCCGCATAGAAAGCAAGCACGTTGCCCTTGAGACACGAGAAGGGCAGAATGAGAAGCAAAAAAAGACACAGAAGACGAAATAAAACATGAGAAGAAAGTGAGAAGAAAAGTGGAGATAGAAGAGAAAAAAGAGAAGGAAAAGACGTAAAAGAAAAAAACCTATAATAAATAGAAGACGAGAAAAATATGAAGGAGGAGATAAAAGAAGAGACGTAGAAGAATTTAGTGGTGCTAAAACAGGACTTATCTTGTCGTCGGTATTTTCACGCAAAATTTCGCTAAAATAACTGAAAGTTTCGAAAATTGTACATTGCCTTATTTCCAAACCTATCTTTAAGGAAAAGATTTCATTAAGAGAAAATATCTCCGTGGTCATAATTGTAGTTGCAGGAAGGCCCAGAAAAAATTTCGAATTTTGCAATTATCGAAAAATCACGGTTTTTAACGAACATGAGACCTGCATCATTCTCTTAAATGACCTTCGCACTATCCAAGAAAATTTAATAAAAAACAATGGAGCCATTGTTTTGAAAATTTTGAAAATGTCCCACGGGCTTCACGTAAAGTACCCCCCAAATTGAAATATCAGTTTCAAATTCAAGGGACCGCGACATCAGCCAAATCGATTGGGGAATATCAATTTTGGATAAAATCGGCTGAACCGGTTTAGCCGCTAGCGTTGTTCACAGACGGACAGACGTTTTACTATCAATCGATTTTTCGGTATCAAGGGCCGACAAAACCTGAATTCCAGCTGCAACACGTACCAGAAGATTTTTTTTTATAAATTTAGCAACTGGATTTATCCACTTTTCCTTTACCAGGGCTCTTAAATAAGAGTTTTTCTGCCAAAAATCCGCCGGTTTTTTCGCGCAGCATTACATAACTTTCTCTCTAACACTAAGCGGTAGCAAGAACGTATAGAGTGATTTTTCGAACTCTGCCCCTCAAGCGCCTATAGCCACCACGATGGAATATCACACGGCATTTCGCGTCTTCCTCCCTCGTGCCGCTAGAAGTCGCATGATCGCAAGCACTGATTGTTACGGTCGCGATCATGCGATATCTGGCGGCACGACTGAGAATGTTGCGAAATACCGTGACAAATCCCACCGTGAAGACGGGCCCCGAGGGGCAAAGTTAGAAAAATTGCACTATACTTTCTCGCTACCGCTGAGAGAGAAAGTTATGTAATGCTGCGCGAAAAAAACGGCGGATTTTCGGCAGAAAAACTCTTATTTCAGAGCCCTGGTAAAGAAAAAGTTGATAAATACAGTTGCCAAATTTAGAAAAAAAAATCTTCTGACACGTTTTGTAGCCAGAATTCAAGTTTGGTCGACCCTTGGGTATAAAAAAGAGAATAAGAAGAGGAAGAAGCAGTGAAGTGCGCCTGCCCTTGGAGCTCGTTGCAAAAGGCTATCGGTGAGCTGGAGGCGACCGTCCTCATAGGTGCGCGGGCGTGAGCGAGCATGGGTGATAAGGGCGGTCGCGCGCGCTCTGACCAGGGATTAGCGCGGCGCTGATAGCGGCCAGGGCTTAGAGGCTGGGAGTGACCGCCAAAGCGCCCAGATAGCGGCCGCCCCCAAGGTCGCTCGGCGGCGGGCAGGCGGGCGGGCGGGCGGACGGCTAGGATTAGGACGTTGATGGATTTAGGAGCCGCTGGGCCTCCAGAGAGACGCGCCGTTGTCAACGTGGGCGCGTGCCCCATGACCTTTGCACACACCAGTGGCGCCCAGTTGCCGCTGTTTCTTGTGTGGGGCCATGCAGGTTGCAATACGAATATTTAAACGAGAGTGGGTTTAAGTTATTGCTTGTTTATTAATAAATAAATCCACCACCGAAATCGATCGTAAGTACAATAGTTAAATAAACGAAATAAATCGACCCCATTACTAGGAGTAATATCGAATCTACGGCTACCACACCCTCTACTTAATTATCGAATGAATCCGATCGTGTGAAACACTGCGGAATTCCTACACGACTCGTCACTTGTGTCTCACTGCATCACGACGAAGTACATTGCCGGCCCTAGCCTCCTCAGCTGCTTTGCGATCTTCGCTGGACGGTAATGAATGAATGATACATTTGATTGAAAAACTTTGCGAGTGAAAAGAATAAACTACAGTAGAGTTACGTTAACCCGAGCCTCACTAATCCGAGATTCCGTGCAATCTGAGGTGGCCTGATCTGCGCTAAGTCACCAAACAAGCGGTGATAATCAAGTGCTGACTCTTGATGGGTAGGCAACCAGTGTTGCCAAATGATTCAATGCACATCCCAGTACCAACCTTCAAAAATCCTGGAACTTGCACTAAAATTCCTGGCGCCAATGACATTTGATTCTAAAATTGTTCATATTATAACCCTATTATGTTTTTAATGCGCACGGGAAGTACGTTAAATGTAACTCGATATCGAGTGATTTTATATCAATTAACTGAACGGAAGTATAGTGGAAATAAAAATTTTTCCCCCCCCCCACCATAAATGGAAGACTAAGACGTTATTATCCTTTTCACCTATATCAAGTTCTGAAAAAAATACCATCCTATGTCAAGTTTAATATTTTTACGGCTGTGTTTTCACCAATATTACAGTTATTTGTAATATGTGTTCGTGTTAAATTATTGAATAAAAAATGATTATGCGAATCTTGAATGATACATCATCAATTACCGCCAACTTAAAATCCTGGTATTTAAGCGTACCAGGATGTCTTTATCCTGGTACATGATATCTTCATTAAATACTCGTTAAAAGTACTAGGATCGTGGTACGTCTGGCAACACTGCGTCGAAAGTCACGTGTGCTGCTGTCGGTGCCAGCGTCAGTCTGCTACATTATTGTGGCTGGTTTGCGCTCATGTATGTATGTATGTATATATCTGTAATTTTAATAGTATCTGCACAGTAATAATGGCTTCGTTATACATTGTAGTTGAAGATGTCCGTTATGTATTTTCCTTTTTCCCCTGTAATCCGAGTTTTCTGTAATCTGAGGTCCCATCAGCCCCACTACATCGGATTATCGTAACTATAATGTAATAAATAATGTAGAGAAGGAAGAATAGTAAGGCAAAGACTGAAAGATAAAAAAAGAAAAGAGAAGAAAGAAAAAAGGAATAAATGAAATTGAAAAAGAACCATTGAAGAGTGCATTGAAAAAAAACGAATGATATGATTGGAAACCGAAAGACTGAAATGTACTTTAAACTACTAAAATGAATGAACGTATACTGCGAGCAAAACTTCTGCCGACTTGACAGCTCCATGCTGAGAGGGGAGAGGGGGTTCCGTTATCCAATCAGAGGCTTCAAATTGTGATGATGTCACTACAGAGTTGCCGACGTTTACTAAGAAACAAATGAAATGTAATAGCGCAAAGCAACTGAAAATTGAAGAGCGCCGAGCGCCAAGAGGAGCGCCATCACTTGTTAGGCTATGCATCGTGTGAGCGGTTGTGACATCTAGTGTTAAAGGCTTACTTAAAGGCTGATATACTTATGACATGATGTATATGTACATCCACCATACGGAACATTTCTAATTTTCATCTTTATGCCAATGCATTCAATAGGACGCTTCTTTGAAAACCTTGTAAATAACAAGCAAAGTCAATAACTTCGAAAAGTCCTGCTTTTGTGTGTGTGTGTGTGTGTGTGTGTGTGTGTGTGTGTGTGTGTGTGTGTGTGTGTGTGTGTGTGTGTGCGTGTGTGTGAACGTTCTGTGAAAGTTATGTATTCAAACCAAGATTTCTTGCTTTTAGACACTTCTCTCTTATGAATCTTTCATAATGAATACTATGCATCCTCCTTCTTAAAACGCGTATCGCTGTACTTACTTTCATCTGCTTATGCAAAAATGTTTCGTTCTTCCTTGCTTTGGCAAGATTATAGTGTAAAGGACTGCGATAAAATTGTGCAACAGAATTTCATCAAATAAACTAGTGTCATTATTACAATTCTACCAAAAATACAATAACTTGGACGTGTATCTATCAACAGCTGATCTAACGAAAGAACGAACATGTGTCTGCCGCCCGAGTACGTGGCAACACCGCTCTCCCCCACTCCCGGCTGTCAAGTCGGCGGAAGTTTTGCTCGCGGTATATATGGAAATGAAGTAAATGGAAACATACATGAATGATTTCAATAAAAACATGAATGAATGAAAGTAATAAACGAATGAAAGAGCGAAATTGAAGTAAAGAAAAGCAAGGTACGAAAAGGAAGGAAGAATAAGAGAAGAAGGAAAACTTAATGCGAGAATGAAAAGAGGAAAATAAGTATTGATTGATTGTTAGTCAATCAAGCGGGCGCGTCAACTACTAGAGACATTTGTTCCATATGTGTAGTGTATGTTATTGCTCGGGAGGTGGCGGTTTTTTTCCTCCGCTGGGTGGCGAGATTTGGCGCTGACTTACCGTTGACTAGCGAGGTTTTCCTCAACCAGGTATCTCCCACCAGCGGTGCACCGCCTCAGCCAAGACCCGCTCTAAGCTTCCGACCAGTCTCACGGCATGTGTGGTAGTGAAGTGCATACTAGTGTGTGTGTAAGAGGAGAGGATAGGACAAGGAAGAGGAAGGAAAGATCGCGCGCGGTCCGTGGCCCGTTTGTTAGGGTACTGCTCCGGCATTCGCCTAGTGTTGATCGGAGAAACCACGGAAAACTACTGATCAGAGCAGTCGGCCGCCAGAATTTTCCTCCAGACAGCGCCTGAATGCGACCTACCTGAAAAGCTAGTGTCGAAAATCCTGCCACCGTTGGAACTCGAACCTAGGACCTCCCGGTCAGAGGGACTACTCAGCTCAAGCCCTGAACCATCTCTCCCGATGAGAAAATAAGGAGAGAAGAACGGCAAGAATAAATGCAACGAAGCATATGCAAACAAAAACAACAACAAACAATCTGAATACGAGTTGATTGAGTTAATGATTTCACCTCTACCTTCGCCATACCTTCCCTCTACCTTCGCCATTCTGAAGCAACGACACTGTCGTCCTTTCCATAAAGACTTCTCCCCGGGGCAGGTTTCGGCGAATTCGCGAACCTCGTGCGATTGCGCGTGGGTGTGTGGGCATTGCGCAGACAGTTGACGAGCGGCTGAGCCCCGGGCGAAGGATTTATGGCCAGCTCCGCCCGCAGACGACAGCTGATAGCAGAAGCACAACGCCCGGCGCTGTTCTCGCCGAACGCCGAGGCCACGCGCGGCTGGACATCGATCGTTTCATTACCCGTCGACACGATATTTATACGTCCGATAATTCGCTTATTGGTTATCTGGTCTTAATTTAGCAACCTCTCGGACCCTTCAGTACGCTGCTGATAAGTGAGAGTCGTTTTGGTCGAATCCTAAAATTAAATCGACAGTCGAAAAAGTCGAAACTTCGGAATTTTCGTACGAATCTACGTATAACACTTCTCTTCCATGGGGTAGTTCAATACTGCTTGGGCGTTCTATTTTTATTTCTTAATCTACACCTAGTCTTTTTGTGTTTCTTATTCGTATTTAAATAAATATAGCGGTCCTCTCTGTCCGTCTAGATTAACGCATGGTTCGACATGGATCTTTTCGTTACCTGTCGACACGATATTTATACGTCCGATAATTCGCTTATTGGTTATCTCGTCTTAATTTAGCAACCTCTCGGACCCTTCAGTACGCTGCTGATAAGAGAGAGTCGTTTTGGTCGAATCCTAAATTAAATCGACAGTCGAAAAAGTCGAAACTTCGGAATTTTCGTACGAATCTACGTATAACACTTCTCTTCCATGGGGTAGTTCAATACTGCTTGGGCGTTCTATTTTTATTTCTTAATCTACACCTAGTCTTTTTGTGTTTCTTATTCGTATTTAAATAAATATAGCGGTCCTCTCTGTCCGTCCAGATTAAAGCATGGCTCGACATGGATCTTTTCGTTACCTGTCGACACGATATTTATTCCTCCGATAATTCGCTTATTGGTTATCTGGTTTTAATTTAGCAACCTCTCGGACCCTTCAGTACACTACTGATAAGTGAAACTCGTTTGTGTTCGAATCCTAAAATTAAATCGACAGTCGAAAAAGTCGACACTTAGCAAATTTTTTGCCTTCTTAAACATACGAATCTACTTAAAACACCTCTTTACCATGGGGTGGTTCAAAATTGTTTGTGCGTTGTTTTTATTTCTTAATCTGCACCTATGACTATTTGTGTTTCTTATTAGTATTCAAATGAAAATAGCGGTCCTCCATGTCGGTCTAGTTCATGTGTGATTGGACATGGATCGTTTCATTACCCGTCGACACGATACTTATATGTCCGACAATTCGGTTATTGGTTATCTCGTCTTCATTTAGCAACCCCGTGCGCAGGTGAGCGGCAGGCCGAGGCGGACGAGGTCACGTGCTGGGGAGGGGCGGGGGTGGGGGTGTAGACGACCGGCGCACGTGGGGTGCACGTGTAGCGGAAGCGTCCGCGACAGCCATCCCTCCCCCTCTCGCTTAGCTCAACCGTCCACGGCCCTTGCGTCTGGCGGGAGCTGTGTCGGTCACCTCTATGCACTATAGTGCGATTTTTCTAACTCTGCCCCTCAAGCCCCTGTGGCCACGATGGATTATCACACGGCATTTCGCGTCTTTCTCTGTTATGCTAATAGAAGTCGCATGATCGCATGCACTACTTGATACGGTCCCGATCATGCAATACCTGCGGCATGACTGAGAACGTCGCGAAATACCGTGACATATTCCAACCTAAGACGAGCCTTCAGGGGTAAAGGTAGAAAAATCGCAGTATAGAGATGCAACATCAATGTCGATGTTTTCAAAATATCAATGTTTTAAACATTGATGAGATGATCCGCTGGCCTAGATCGCTGAGGCAGTAGTGATCTCGGGGAGAAGGATCGCGGGTTCGAGACCCGCCTCGGGAATGGTTATGTTTGTGTTGTTCCTTTCAGCCTCATCATCACCTTATCATTTCATCTAGTTCACAGTCACCCATAAAGTTAAAAACCAATAGTGGTCGCTAGATTTTATTGCGACCTTAAATAACACACGCAAATCGACGTATTGAAACCGATGTTTTTGAACATCGTTGTTTGGGGTTCGATGTTTTGACATTTTCAGTTTTGTTCCTGGATGAAAGATGCCCAAAATCACAATTTTTTTAAAAAAAGGTTTAAGTATGAAATAATTACCACTGTCTGTTTGTATTCAAAACAAACGTTCCGATTTGTTGTCTTCATCAAGCAGACTACTACCGCCTGTTTCAGATGATCTCATTTCCTGCATCTTTTCTTGTACTTCGCATATGGAGACACTTTTATTAGCATTGTTTTTGGTTAAAATTTATTTAAAAATTAATACGAACGACTACTGTCATATTAAATTTTGTTGTGCACAAATTTGATGTTGGGTGATACTAACCAACTTTAAAACATCGATATTTAAAATCATCGATTATTTTTGATCGATGTATTATTGGCGATGGCGATGAATATCGACGCGTTGATTTGGAACATCGACGTATTGTTGTCGTTGTCGTTGTCGCATCACTACAACCCACACCCACAATGGATTGTTATAAAATTATGTATATGTTTAAATTGTAAATCATGTTGATTTATTTTCGCCAAAGAACATTAAGGAGCGTATGCGACGTATGAGGAGATGTATAATCTTCAGACGTTTTCTTGAGCCTCAGAATTTTCCCGCCAGCCTTTTACTAGACATAGTTGAATGATGAATAAAAGTACGAAACAAAGCGGTGTTAGCAATATTTAAAAATTAATTTTCACTCCTGAGCTGTAGAAAAGTAATTTTCGCGAATAATAGAATTTGCTTTCACTTTCTTGCTATTGCTTACGCAGTAGAGAGGACGTAATGTAATGCTGAGCGAAAAAAAAACAGATCTAACACTAAGCCCGAAAATCTCTTATTACAGGCCCCTGGTAAAGAAAAAGTAGATAAGTTCAGTTGCTAAATTTCGAAGAAGAAAAAAAAATCCTTTAACACGTGGTGTAGCCAGAATCCATGTTTTGTGGGTCCTTGATACCGAAAAATTGAATGACGGCAAAACTCCACCTGGCATTCCGTCAGTCAGTCTTTGAGCAACGGTAACGGTTAAACAGTTCAGCCGATTTTCTCCAAAATTAATATTCCCCAAACGATCTGGCTGATGTTGCGGCCAGATTGTTTGATGAATACTTTCGATCTATTCCACTACTTCTCACTACTAAGAGAACTACCACTGCTGACGAATTATACTAAATTATTACACTGTATATTTAAAAAAATAATTCACTCAAATTGGTAGTTGACAGACAAAACGAGAACATGCATTTAAAAGGTTCAAGAAATAAATATTGAGACAAAATTAATTTTGAGTATACTTCGGCTTACTTAGAATAATGTCTTCTTCTTCTTCACTTCAAGGATTAGGCGGCTGCCTGTTCCGTCTTCACACTTCAAACTATCTTCTACGTGGTCTTCCTACACTCCTTCTTCCTGTTGGGTTGTACTGCAACATTTGTTTAGGTAGTCTATTATGTTCCATTATTTCTAAATGTTTTTTCCAGTCTTGTTTACATTGTTGTATGGAATCATTTAAGCAGAATATATTTAATTCTTTTCTTATATCTTCATTTCTTTGTTTATTCTATGTCTATTCTATAACATTTCATTTCTATGTTTGAGTGTAAAAGGTTGTACTTTGTTAGATAAACAAAGAAATGAAGAATAATGAGTGTGTCGTCATTTAAATCAATTTCTTAGGGACCCGATTCTTTTCTTTCGATTCTATTCTAGAACTGAATCCAACTTTTCGATTTTGGGATCGATTCCGGAATCGATTCTCTTACAGGAGCTCTGCCTAGCGGCAACGCTGGCTCTGAGCTACGGTGTAAGATATACAGGTGTGTCAACTAGTCTCCTTTGGGGCAAATTTTCTGAAGCGAGTTTGAGGTTAGTTCCTCACTTGTCCCTACGGTGCGCACGATCGGTTTGGGTCACGGTGTGATATAAACATCTTAAGATGACAGCTTAAAACTGTAGCTATTATACAGTTTTACAAAACATTTCCTACCCATTTTCGTAACTGTTCGCTCTAGTCTCTACCCATTCCACCGCGAAACGACAAATCAGAATTAAAATTAGAAATCAGCTAGCCACAGAACAGTCGAATAGATCACGACCAATCACGACCTTGCCCAAATGCGACCCAAAGATCGCAGCGCTTACATTCGAGAACTGTGAGAACTAGCCTTACGTAAGCTTCAGTTTCAGACTGGGAGTGAACATACCTATACACATCTTACACCGTGCTCTGAGCTAAACAAAGCCGGTAGGATTCGGTGAGGAACGCATTGCGTTTCGTGGAACATTCTGAGGCCAGAGCCGCGGACAGCGAGTCGTCGTTGGTCGCCCCTGGGGGTGGGGTGGGGGTGTCCGGTGCCCTGTGACCGGAAGCGGCGCGGCCGCCGGAGGTCGGGTCGAAGAGGCTGCCGGGCCACGGCCGTCACTTCAATAACTGATCGTCTCGACGGACCCGATAGCGCTTTATCGCACGAGACGATATTTGGCTCGGTCAGAAATATCACTTCCCATTATTCACTTTTGCAGTCGCGGAATCGTTGAAACGCATGGACGAGATGTTTAAAAGAATAGTATCTATTTTGACCGTCTGTTAAGTTATTTCGAGAAAGTACAAATTACATTAGTACAAGTTACATTATTATTCACTTTTGCAGTCGCGGAATCGTTGAAACGCAAGGACGAGATAATGTTTTACGAGAATATCTATTTTCACCGTTTACCTGCTCAGTTATTTCGAGAAAATACAAATTACATTAGTACAAGCTACATTACTGTTCACTTTTGCAGTCGCGGAATCGTTGAAACGCAAGAACGAGATAATGTTTTAAAAGAAAATCTATTTTGACCGTTTATCTGTTAAGTTATTTCGAGAAAGTACAAATTACGTATAGGCAGTTCACTTTAACAATATTTGATTAAAACCGTTGTCTAAAACGTTGGGTAATAAAAATTGAGAAACGGTACAATAATTTACGTATTATAGCAATCGGTACACAGTGTACCACACTTGTGTTGATACTCACTTCTCCGCTGACCACGGCACATCATAGCGCGACACTCCCTTTTTTTTCCTCTTTCCCCTCCACAGTATCCCTGAGGAGGCGGGAGTTTATTTCTTTAAATTATTTACAGTAGGCTGCTGCCATGCGGCTTAAGCACTCCCTCTGCTCACTGGAAATTCGATTATTCAGTTATTTTGAAGAATATAACTCAGTACAGCTAATCTTATTTTAGTTAATAACGACACAATCAAATTGTTGCTATCATGTTCAGAACTTCATTCACATAGTTTTCTAATCAAAGAGCTGTTTTATTGCACCTGAAGTTGCGAAAGTTCTTATTCGCGAAACGGTCTACAGATTGTTACAATACAATAAAAATAATTTACTGTTTTTGTTACTGTTCTGTTTTTATTACGGAATGGTTTAACCAAAGTTTTAATCAATCATTATGAAAGTGGGCTGTCTATAATATAATAGGATACTTTCTCAAAATAAATGAGATAATATTTTATTGAAATGCAGTGGTAAATCTCGAATATAGCTTGGAAAATTTAAAAAAATCAATAATTTTGTTGTATCTCCTTTGGCTCAAGTCCTGCTTACACAGAGCTAATTCGCGAATCAGCAGGTTAAAGCGCACATTAGTCAGAAGGTTTGGATAATGTTATATAAACAGATGATTGCGGAATTGATTCGGCTAATCTGGGCTTCGGCCAAGGGGTAATGTCTAAAGTAAGATGATTGTTCGAGAGTCCATGTTGCTCTTACGAGAAGTGAAAAGGTAAAGAAAAAACGCGTTAGAAAGTTTGAGTTTAACGAACTAAAAATTCTTTTAAGAAAATATGAAAGATAGAAGATAAAGAATAGATAAGACAATGAAGAAGTAGATTAGAGAGAAGAGAGAAAGGTACCACATAAAGAAGA
>JAHLJT010008846.1:0-11906 GCA_031308135.1 Acheta domesticus
TGATTTCAATAACGTAAGATAAAAATTTCCTGGAAGAAGTTTTTAAGGACAGAGCGCCGTCAGCATGTTCTTGGCAATAGAGGGCTCCAGAGTGCGAATGCACGAGTGAACAGACTGGTAGGGGAGTGACGCTCTTCATACGCTCTCCCGGACAGTACGCTACTGTGGTAAACATTGTCAGCTAACAACATTGCAGCTACTTGGCCATATTACCTGTACTGGCCGTATTTGCATCACTTACCTTATAAACAGTTATATAACATTAACATTAGTTACAATAGAATTGCGTAGTGAAAAACAGGATATGTTGTCTTGAAATAAGTTACATTGTTCATGACCTTCACTCTCTACACCCATGATTTTATTATTTTATATTTATGTATCTTCCTCTTTATTATTATTATTATTATTATTATTATTATTATTATTATTGTTGTTTATTATTGAAATTGTTGTAGATTCTTCCTGTTGGTCCTGGTATATGAGTAAGTAGGAGATAAATCTAATGTGGTATACTCCCATTCCGTGCAATGACTGTCAACATGTGTACATTGAGGAACTAAACAATATATCAGCAAACGGGTCTACCAGCATAAATACGACATCAACAAAAGATACAGCTCTCTTTAACCTCTTTGATTCAAACATAGAACGAGCTTAACCACTCCATTGGATTTGATAAAGTCAAATTTTACACCACGAGAAACAAACAGTAAAAAGGCTAATTGCGTAAATGATACATATTATGTTAAATAATGCGATGAACACCAAAAGTGACTTAACCAAATTTATAAGACGAACGTGTGTAATTATGGGGATCAGCTTTACGGCTGTGTTCCTTGCTACCACGGTTGTTACTCTTGGAATGATGAATAATATTGTGATAGGATGATATGAGGAGTGAGGGGACAATCACAGACACGATCATGCCTACGCAGGACTCGAACCTGCGGCCCTCCTCGGCGCTTCCTTTTTATTTACGATTTGTTTGTTGATTTGTTTACTTCCTCCTCGGAACGCGCGTCCTTCGTCCCTCTGCTGCTTGGCTCTGCGTGCAGCGCCGCCGGCGAAGCGGCGCAGCACCTGAGGCGGCGCGGAAGCGCGGAGAGGCAAAAGGCGAAGCGACCCTAGGGAGCAGCCCGGGCGCGACCCGCGGACCATCCCCTCCGCCACCCTCCCCCTCCCCCGCCATCGCCGCCACCCCCACCTCCGCTTCCGCGCTGCGCCGCCCTCGTTAGGCGGCCGGAAGGCGACGAGCAAGGCTAACGAGCGCCCGCGCCGCGCCGCCCCGCGACGGAAGTGCGCGCCCCGCGACCTGCCGCTCGGCGCAGGAGCGGGGGATGCGGATGCTTTGGCGATCCGCCGCAGGTTATTTACCACTCCATTGGATTTGATAAAGTCAAAATTTTACACCACGAGAAACAAACATTAAAAAAGGATAATTGCGGAAATGATACACAGTATGTTAAATAATGCGATGAACACCAAAAGTGACGTACAAAAACTTAACGAAATTTATGTAATTATGGTGTAATTAAGTGTGTAATTATGGGGATCAGCTTTTACGGCTGTGATCCTTGCTAATGCGGTTGTTACGCTTGGAATGATGAATAATATTGTGATAGGATGATAATGAGGAGTGAGGGGACAATCACAGACACGATCATGCCTACGCAGGACTCGAAAACGACGGCCTCTCGTGGTGGGCCGATGGGACGCGATTGAAAAAGCGGCGTGTTCCGGATCGCGGGATATGGTTGCAGTGCAAATTAAAACATTGACTCTTTTTATTTTGACGACGTTTAGGAATACTTTAATGCCAACTTCAGGGCTAGGACTATAATAGTACATTATGAAACGATGATGTAATGATGGGTATTAATACACGAGTGTGAAATTACGATAAGAGCGAAGAACGAGCGAGCATCATAAACTTCACACGAGTGTATTAATACGCATTACATCGAGTTTCATACGGTACTTTTTCTATGACTTATAGTAACTTTTATTAGTGAAACTTTTACATTGAATTGTTTCGTGGCAATTGGCATGCTGGATTCAACCAAGGCCACCTAGCGAACAGCTCCCTACCCATTGCAGGTGGCTTTGTTTTACCAGCCCGCCTACGAGAGTGTACAGAAGTTGCGGTAATAATTCCGACGTCACCATTTTTGCTTTTTCTCTTATTTCTGGAGGTGTCAAGTCCACCTTTGATTCACTACACATTTTAAACTAGACTTTTTTTAAAGGAGAAATAACCCAAAATGACTTGCGTTCAGATCTTAACCTTAGTCAAATGTTCTCTCCAATATCTACCACTGCGCTAGGCAAATAGGATCAAAGTGAAATTCCGATTTAGTTTATTTTAAATAATATTTCACGTTAAAAATTACTAATAATAAAAGAAATCAAGACTGAGAATCAGAATATAATATTAAATAGAATTTTAATGTATACAATCGAAAGAAACATTTACTATAAAGATTCTCAATGATTAATGAAGTGTCAATACTTGGTTTGTAAGCTTCTCTGTATTGGTCAAGAACCTGTATCATAATGTAAACTGTATCGTAATGAGTATCATTATGCAACGGGCTGCAGCCATCAAATGACGGAATTATACAGTGGGAGTAGAAAAAAAGTTTGACAGCACTGCTAATACTTAAGTCTAAGACCAGCCTACAAACATAATTATTCAAAAATCTTAAGACTATGTATGTATTGACATTGTGTCTTAGACATACATTGACAGTTTGGTTGCTCTTGTTGTATTATTAGCCCTGAAATGGAATTAAAAATAATCTGAAACGTCAGAAAACTGAAATGAGTTAAGGTTTTAATTTGTAGTGACTAATTCCATAATTTACTGAAACATCCATAATTTACCTACACGATACCGTTTACATTTTCGTTAAACTCTCTGAATTTTCGAAAATTACAAACATTCCAAATTATTTCGGCGTTTCCTACAACTACGATTTAGAAGATAGATTTTATTCGTTAATTGTATCTGGTCTCTAAGGACCGATCTTTAATTAAGATCATGGATAATTTTTCTAAAAAATTCAAATAATGGAATATAGCCCTACAAATAGCATTTGAAGACTTTCTCCACTTTTCGGTGTTTCACGTAGCACCTACTATTCATAACTGAGCACGTTTGTCTCTGCATGAATACGACTTGTACCCATATCACCTTCAGAGTGCAAATTTCACACCCAGCGGACAAGGTCGTCTATTCTAGAATTTTGTCTCTAGTTATGACTAATCGACAATTGCTTCCATTCATACTGTACACTGGTGAACCTACTTCACCTGGAAACGTCAAGAGGCACTCAGACGCAGCACGCAGATGTGCTTCCCCTCACAAGTCTAGAAATGCACTGATGTTACGGTGGAATTGTCGAAAGTGTTTTGTAGCGTGAGACCCTGTACCACCTAAGACAGTTGAACAATTTTCAATAGATGTTACAAAGAGTTCTATGTCAGAAGCCCTTCAGAATAAGATACTGCTCTGTATAGATAAGCTTTATCTTGGAAATACTTTGGAATTGGCTGTACCTTCATGTAAATCTTTTTATTTAGAATGACCGATGACCATGACCTTCCAAAACATTGAAGTTTCCCTCCTGAGGCATGTGAATAATGCTCTTGTAAGGCTCCCACAGTTCGGCGCGGATGATCTGCAGCGGGTACGGCGTAGAAAACTTCGGCGCTAGAACGCGGCGGGCGCGGAGTTCGCGGGTCGGGTCACACCGTAACGTCAGTTATGAGTCAGCATTTGGGGATAGTTTTCATCCGATAAAGAATGGCCCTGGCTTTTATTCATGCAGGGGATAGAAATGCCAACTTACTCGTAGCACGTTTTCTAAGCACTTGTGGTTTTCCTTCTTTATTTACGACTTTCTCTCAAATTGTTTATATTTCTTTAGAAAATGTAGAAAAGGGGGTCCATGATTTTGACATAGGAAGGAAAAAGTACGGAGAATTTGACCTTAATGCCATAAAGGACGACAAACACTTTCAATTTACTAAAATGACCAGTGACTGTTTTGGCGAAATTTTGAATCTGATCGCAGAAGACGTAAGACAATCTGACACTTGATAATCATGAAGCTATCTCACCTGAAGAGCATCTTGCTATGGTGGGAATTCTGATGCAGTGTTGTTGACGTACTACATGAAGAAATAATAGAAATCATCTCCGTCGACTTAATATATTTATTTAGAGTTTAATGACAGCAAACACGTCGAAAGCTAGCTCTCTTAATAAATATATTAAGTTAACGGAGATGACTTCTTTCATTTCAATATATATATATATATATATATATATATTATATATATATATTGTATATATTATATACATTATATAATATAATATAATTTATATTATATGTATATAATATAATGTATATAATATATGTAATATATATGTAATATATATTATATACATATATATATATATATATATATATATATAAGGGTTGTACCAAAAGTAAGGTTCCCATTTTTTTACAAATAGAAAACATTTATTGTTATTAATTTATACATCGTTGAAAAGCTAACACTGTTGTCTATTTTTCAACATAGTCTCCATTTTTTAGACACACTTTTAAAGACGGTGCTCCAGCTTTTGTATTCTTAAGTCGAAGAAGTCTCCCGCCAATCCGTTGAGGAAGCGTGTGACCTCTGCTCGGACTTCATCGTCGCTCTTGAAGCGTTCGCCACCTAGTGTTTCTTTAGCTTGGGGAAGAGGTGATAATCGCTGAGGGCTAAGTACGGCCTGTACGGGGGAAGGGGCATAACGGTCCACCCAAATTTCTTCAAAAGCTCCTGTGTTGGACGAGAGACACGGGGTCGAGCGTTGTCGTGAAGAAGCACTACTCCTCCGTCAGTCGTCCTCTCCGGTGATTCTGGATTGCGGAAACTTCCTTGCATGGAGAAACCGCATTACTGCTCGAACCTCGTATTTGGCGGGAGCGGCGATCAACACTTCCATCTCTGACGGCTGCCACGCGAACACTGAGCGACGTAGCGAATCGCGGACTGGCGAGCTTGAGAGTGCGGGAACCACTACGCACGGCACTGTTGTCGGATTTAGCCTAGCACCTTCCTTCGTGGCTGTAGCTTATTGAGAACCTCACTTTTGGTACAACCCTCGTATACACACACACACACACACACACACACACACACACACACACATATATATAATATATGTAATATATATGTAATATATATTATATACATATATATATATATATATAAGGGTTGTACCAAAAGTAAGGTTCCCATTTTTTTACAAATAGAAAACATTTATTGTTATTAATTTATACATCGTTGAAAAGCTAACACTGTTGTCTATTTTTCAACATAGTCTCCATTTTTTAGACACACTTTTAAAGACGGTGCTCCAGCTTTTGTATT
Organism: Acheta domesticus; assembly: GCA_031308135.1. Classification (NCBI taxonomy): domain Eukaryota; kingdom Metazoa; phylum Arthropoda; class Insecta; order Orthoptera; family Gryllidae; genus Acheta; species Acheta domesticus. The sequence goes on from JAHLJT010008846.1 coordinate 5,431, forward strand.
CTTAAGTCGAAGAAGTCTCCCGCCAATCCGTTGAGGAAGCGTGTGACCTCTGCTCGGACTTCATCGTCGCTCTTGAAGCGTTCGCCACCTAAGTGTTTCTTTAGCTTGGGGAAGAGGTGATAATCGCTGAGGGCTAAGTACGGCCTGTACGGGGGAAGGGGCATAACGGTCCACCCAAATTTCTTCAAAAGCTCCTGTGTTGGACGAGAGACACGGGGTCGAGCGTTGTCGTGAAGAAGCACTACTCCCTCCGTCAGTCGTCCTCTCCGGTGATTCTGGATTGCGGAAACTTCCTTGCATGGAGAAACCGCATTACTGCTCGAACCTCGTATTTGGCGGGAGCGGCGATCAACACTTCCATCTCTGACGGCTGCCACGCGAACACTGAGCGACGTAGCGAATCGCGGACTGGCGAGCTTGAGAGTGCGGGAACCACTACGCACGGCACTGTTGTCGGATTTAGCCTAGTACCTTCCTTCGTGGCTGTAGCTTATTGAGAACCTCACTTTTGGTACAACCCTCGTATACACACACACACACACACACACACACATATATATATATATATATATATATATATATATATATATATATATATATATATACAATGGCATACGTCACATATGCGGAAGAAAATATGTCAAAGTTATATGATTGAGCTCTTCATGAAAAAAATGCCTAGGTTTTGTGCAATAAAGCAATTCACGATTTTTCAACAATGTATACAATCACATAAGTGCACAATGCTGGTCAAATACTTGTTGTCTTGGATCTCTGCCAAAGCCTTATTGAGGATACTAGCTTTTCTGCCATTGTAGTCTCCTTGCTATTCGGAATATACAGTAGATGTTCATAAGTGAATACAGTCCAATGTCTTCGGTTTATTTCGACGAGACATACTTCTCGACCTCTAAAACTCACTTTTCCTCATTATCTCTAATTGATATTCAGTATAGTTATTTCAAATCTATTCGATTCAAAAGCGTTTCTTTGAAAATTCAACAGAACTGGTTTATGAATAGCTGCTACATACAGGATTTGAACTGAATGTATTGCCTCACTGAAATTGTTTTGGTTGAGATGATGAAAACAAAAGTTAAATATAGGATCGTTGGGGGAAATAGAAAATATGAAAATCGCGTATGCTGAAATGATTTTTTTTAACAGCTTTATTTTCTATCTGTTCAATCCATTGATTTTACAGAGATTTTAATTACTTAACACTAGAACAGGGTTAGGGCATAGGCAGGCGGGGAGTTCATTTAGTTGAAGCTCCCTCTCACTTTGTTACGATTCCGTTATTTAGTGTTTAATTTTTTTTAACTTCATTTTGAATTTGTAACATTCTATCTTTGAATGTTAAGTCTATAAGTTTAATACTTTTTTTATTCAATTTGCTTTCTTATTTGAACTTTTATGGCGGGTGAAGTTTATCCTTGGGGAACCTTGAAATAATTTTTATGTCTTCTGCTGATCGTCCTAGATGGAAGTTTTTAACGCATTCTACTTTTGGTAGTGCATCAAAAAATTTTACTGATAGTTTACTAATGTAAGTAGCCATATTTTCTATGTTCAACTCGTTTCTAATTTGTCTATTTGACACGTACGATGGTGCTTTAATTATGCGTCTTAAAAATTTGTTTTGAACTACTTGAATTTTCTCCAAGTTACTTTTTGCGGCTCCACCCCAGACTGGGCACGCGTAAGTAAGCGATGGTCTGATAATGGATTTGAATATAGTTATCCCATTTTCTATGCTTAGTCTTGAGTGGTTATTTATAAGTGGATATAGTTTCGCAATTTTCACGTATGTTTTATTGGCTATTTCTTTAATGTGATATTTCCACGTTAGTTTTTGGTCAAGAAGTACTCCTAAATATCTTACTGGTTGATCCTTTTTGATCCATTTTAAATGTACATTTTTAATCATTAGTGGGTTTGGCATTTTAGGTCGTCGTAGCGTAAATATCTTGGGTTGTGATTTAGTGGGGTTTATTTTTATTTACCATTTGAGCACCAATTTACAAATGTATCTAACGATGTTTGTAGAATTTCTCTACATTGATCTACATCTTTGTTGGTTGTAAACAGTACTGTGTCATCAGCGAAACATGCTATTTCTGTTCTTTTCACCAGGGGTTAGTCTGCAACGTAAATGTTACAGAGGGTTGGTGAGAGCGGTGACCCTTGTGGTAATCCAGCTTGCGTGATTTTTAGATCAGATAAGGTATTATTCACTTTCACTGCGAAGGAGCGATTTTGTACAAAACTTTTAATTATTTCATGTAGATAATGGGGTATAGCCCTACATGCCAAATTTTATCGAAGGCCTTTTCTACATCAAGGAAAATAGCTAGTGTGTGTTTATGTTGGTGAAATGAGTTGGCTATGTTTTCAGTTAGTCTTAAAAGCTGCTGGGTGGTAGAGTAATGTTCGCGAAATCCGAATTGTTCTTTTGGAATTATATTGTTTTCTTTTAGGAAACTATTTAACCGTTTATGAATTAATTTTTCAAACACTTTTCCTAATAAACTTATTGGTAATTGGTAATAAACTTATTGCTTATTGGTAATAAACTTATTGCTTATTGGTAATATAACTTATTGGTAATAAACTTATTGGTCTGTAATTTGAGGGCAAAGTGTGGTCCTTACCAGGTTTGCCTATTGGAATTATTACAGCTTGTTTCCATATATCGGGAAAGTAGTTAAGTCTTAGACCTGCATTAAATATCGCTGTAAGTCCTGGTATTGTGGTCCGCGGTAGCTCCTTCAGAATTTGCATTGTTATTTGATCATTACCTGCTGATTTCTTTAGTTTTAATTTAAATATTATGTTACGTGTTTCAGATGGAGATATGAATTTTATTTTCTGAGGAACTGCAGCGAATGGAAGCGATAAAAACTTCTCAATTTGCCTATTTTGATTTATAATTTCTGGTTTATTTGGAGTAAACGTCGTTTCGAAATTAATGTCTAAAGCCAACGCTTTTTGTTTGTCCGTTAGCACTGTTAAATTATTTGTTGTTTTTAAGGGAGGTAGTTTATTACTTTCTTTAGTTAATTTTTAATTGTGCTCCATAGGTGTCTAGATCCTTTCGGGATTTGAGCGATGAAGTTTTGAAACCCATTAAATCTATGTTAGTCTATATTTATTTTTATTTTTCTTTGAGTTTGATTTAGTTTGCGTTTTATATATGGGTCTCTCGTTTTCTGCCATTTCCGTCTTAGAATTCGTTTTTCTTTAATTAAATTTATAATAAATACGGGGATTTTAACCTCTTTTTTATTAGTATTTGTTTTCGTCTTGTTGGCCAAAATTGTTGCTAACCGTATTGCTTTCGTGAGTGAAATGAATTTTGAATCGTGCAATGTGGAAATCGAACGAAAATTACTGAGTGGCCTTGACATTCAAACGCACATAAAACCAAAAGATGAGGTTAAAAAAGCAAATAACATCTTTTTCAAGGCATGTAATATCAGTACTGAATGGTCGAAATGTGAATAACGTTGAATGCATATTCCAGATCACTACACTGGTTCTCCCAATTTTAAAAATTGTCATTCTTTTGCTTTCTCTTCCAATTTGTAACACAAAGTCCTTTCTAATATAGATAGACTCACTGGGTTATTTATGGAATGGACAAAGGGCAACGTGTAAAGCAGAATGAGAATACAAAATGCTCTTCGATGAAAAGGGAAACCCTTTTATGCATGAGGAAGGAAAAAGGAGTACATTCCACTAGTATGGCGTAAAGCTGTTGTCGCCCTGCGCGTCGACGCCAGTCTGTCCTTGGAGTCGCCCTAAGACATTACGTCTTCGCTACCCCGTCGCTCTCAGGCGAGTGTTGCTAATGTGACATTCTCTCCATTTGGCAGGTGCCCGGCGCCGCCGCTATGAGACAAGAATTTCAGTTCGCCTCGACAAGTTTTCTGTCTGAGAGCGTTGACCAAAACTGTCTCTAAATTTCCTGATTTCATCTCAGTTCAGAAACACATTTTATTAATCATTTTACGGATTCAATCAGCATTATTTTCTTTGCCAAGATTTCGCTGCTTCAATGATTTATGAGAGTAAATTTATTCGTAATAGAAGTTTCCTAACAATTAATATAAACAATCAAAACAATTGACATAAATTTCTCAGTAACTGAGAGTTTATAAAAATGTAATGTGACATATGGCTTTGTCAACGCAACCACCACTTCAGGTGCAATATCTTGATTAAAAGGGAGAACAGCTTATTCACAACTCTTGATGAGAACGTAACGAAGGAAAATGATAAGTCATTTAATAATTATTATTGCCTTTGTTATGTTCAGAATCAGTCATGTGTCTACTGAGAAAAGGTAACAGCCACGGATCCGTTGTCAACTCTACGTATAAATTTCCCAGACTCGTACAGTCTACCCGTTTAGTTTACAAATAAATAAGAACAATAGCTATTTTTTTACAAATAGATTACAACCCGTTTAGTTTACAAATAGATAAGAACAAGAAGTAATTTTCATAACCAGCGTCGTCATTCAGCTTAAATCATGAAAACAGGCCTCGTGATCACCCTCGTCCACCGCTAACACTACCACTACCACTAGTATATTTTCCACCATGACTGACACCACCAAAACTACCACTACCACTACCACCATGAAAACAACACCTCTACCATCGAAACCACCACCACCATCAAAACCACATCACCATCAAAACAACCACCACCACCATCAAAACAACCACGTCTACCATTAAAATAACCACCTTTACCATAAAAAAATCACCTCTACCGTCAAAACCACCACTACCAACACCACCATCATTAAAACCACAATCACCACCAACAAAACCGTCACCAGCATCAAAACAACTGAAGCCTGATGAAAACAACCACCATCACCATCAAAACAACCACCTCCACCATCAAAACCACCATCTACATCACCATGAACCCACCACCATCTTCGTCTCTGGTTTAGGCGTCGCTTTGAGACCACCACTCCTTGAGTTACGTACTCGGTTCTTACATTGCGCCATTGCGTCTGGAATTCCGTTGAGCAACAGGCTTACCGCTGCAGCTGCTAATATTAGAGGTTTTGTGTATTTTGGAGGCCTGTTGCGTGGGCAGGCGCCTCCCGCCCTTTCACTCGTCTCTCTCTTCCTCTGCACTTCCGGAAGTCAGCGTGGAAACTTCTTCCAAAAAATAGGGCAGAAAAAGCGCGCGTCATTCGTGCGCGATGAATCATGAGAGTCGGTTCATAATTATCCATTGGTCACTATTCAACTTCTAGTATCTATTCTGATTTGATGATGAACTTTTTTAATAACTTAATTTTGCTTCTTATAATGTCACAGAATTAGATATGACTTGAGACAGATTCGAAGGCCAATGTCGATATTGTGGTGGTCCAATTTGATTAAAAACTCATCATATCTTTTTACAATTGCATCTTATTTTCTCGTCAGATCTCATAAATGAATACATATTATAAGAACTTGATTATTTAGCACTTTTCGAGTTGCGGCTTACTTACTACTTGTTACATGATCTTTACTCCTAGAATATGAAATTCGTGACTATAAACATGAAATGTTGATATCAAATGCTCGCTTGGCGCGGTGCATCCGGCGGGTATTTTCATGTTAAATAGTTTTATTGATTTATAAGTTCATAATTTTTATAAACATATTAGTCGCCCGGTTCGTCTCTATTTGGCGTATAAAATAGCATTAAAAAGTATCGATTAAACACTTGTTTAAATTTTTGTTTCATTACAGATTTAAGTTTAATTATCATCATTCTGACAAATTCAGTCGTGAAGATCTAAGTACGTGCCGGAAAGAGAGAATAGTAACTTAATTTATAACGTTTTACATTTGCTTGTAGGTGCATTCAAAACGTGTTTTTCTCGAATTCTTTCAGCATGTCAAGGATGGAATCGGCAAAGAATTGTCACAATCGATTTGTGTTTTCGAAAGGAATTAAATGAGCGTCTCTGTAAGTGCCATAAACTACTCAAAAGCGTTTCAGTAGCTTCAAAATACCAAAAAGGTTCTTGTAGAAAAATGTCACAGGATTGTGTAAATGGATTTGCAAAACAATTGTCAATTCCCCATAAGGAGACCGAGACGTGTTCAATGACACATTTGTCTCGATTAGTGGGCCAAAATTGGTCTTCCTGTGAGTAAGGGACAAACGGATGCATGTTTCTCGATTGCTATGTACGGATGTGAATAAAACAGTGGTGCTACACCAGCAAAATAGATGGATACACGGTAATCCCTCGACATCCGCGAATTCGCTATTCGCGAGTTCCGAAAATTCGTGATTAAAGAAATGCTACCGGTTTTAACATTCGCGAGTGCGTCTTACGGTCGAACTAATTTTTTTTTGAAAGCCAGCACATCTGATTTCCTTTATCGGCGTCATCTGGGAAACGGACTCGGCAGACGTCGGAGCTCAACGTATCACGTTCTGCAAAA